>JANHGN010003776.1:81868-98655 GCA_024605025.1 Megaceryle maxima | reverse complement strand
TTCTTTTCTTTTCTTTTCTTTTTTTTTCTTTTCTTTTCATGTCCTCCCTTTTTCTAATGTGGGTGCTAGTGTGGATAAGGAATAGCTTGCATTTATCTGTGTTATATATAGAGAGATCCTATCACTGTACAATCTTAACCTATGTCCTTAAAATCCTGTGTGACATGATGATAAAAAAGCAAGGAATTCCACAGATAATGGAAAACTATGGGATTTCTGTGTTTGAGATTAATTCTCTGCTATCTGCGAGGACAGAACTACTGATCTATGACTTTGCAAGGTTTGACCAATATAGGTATGGATATTTATAACAAAACAGTGTTACCTACTGTATAGACTTCAGTTGAGAGGACTCCCATGTAGATGTCTCTTAATGGATGCATCTACATTACAGTTGCCTCCATGCACAGTGAATGTAGATTGACACAGATTTCTAGGTTCTACTCCATTCTGGGATAAATTATTAAAGTTAGACGAATCACATTTAAAAACAACTATTTTTTTATTTTAACTGAATAAAAAGACAGCTCACATGTAAACAACCAGATATCTACATTTTACCAGAAAAATTCCACCTTTCTCTCAAGAGGAACATTTCTAATCATCTAAGGCTTGAAGATTTGGAAACATCTTTTCCTGGGAAAAGTAAGGGTTAAAGTCCAAATTTTACTTAATAAGAGGATTGAAAACTGTATGAATAATATTGTATCAAGTAGATATCATCCCGTAGAAGGTATGTAATCTCAATGGTCTTTCATAGACATATACATAAATCATCAGCAGCCAGACTGTATAAGAATAACTTAAATAAGAATTCTGTCATTGATTTATTTTTCCTTTATGCTTCTTTTGAACAGTTTTAGCGTATCTGAAAATTCTGTCTCTTTCTTTTGGATCAGCTCTATTTAAAATGTGCTAACAATCGGTCACGTTGCAGCTCTACATAATAGTTTGAGATAACATTTTGTAATCTGAAAATTCTACTTGCAGTTCTGCTTGATACTCAGCTGTTCTAAGCTGGGAGTTATGAAACCATTTGCTTTCACTTCAGGTTTTTCCAGCTTGTGTGTGTGTGCAGAAAATGGAGTCCAAGGTGTGAACAAACAAAAAAACTTCACAAATTCAGTCAAAGGCACAGTTCCACCAGGTTTCAAATCAATATCATGGGAATCCAATTGTTCTGTACAGCTTCCACAAACTATTAGACCTTTTGCAATGTTTTGTTTCAAAGATTCATCTGGAACAATTCAAAACCCCCCTCCAAGCAAAAACCTCCAGAAAAAAGTCTATTTTTTACGTGACTTAGAAGTGGTAGCAGTTCCAAAATACCTGGGGAAAGACAGGTCTGCAATAAGGCAATGAAGTACAATTACATTCAAAAACTTGAAGCTGGAATTGTGTATTTTGAGGGTCAGAGAGGCATATTGATCATGACTGAAGTAACGTGAAAACCTCCTCTTCCCTTTTGAGAATGAAGGCACATGGTCATTTGGACACTGAAAGGGGTAAGTTTAGCATTCATTCCAGAAATACCTTGTTAGACACCAGTGACAATGGGTAACATTCTACCTCCTTATTTTCTTCATTTATTTTTCAGACATTGAGGAAACAGAAGGAGCACTTAAGTAGTTGAAAAAACAAAACTCAACAGATTTTTCAGACAGTAATCTTTTTCCTGTTCCTGTCAAATCTCTTCTGTTCTAGTCATATTATTGTTCTTATTGCTAGTACTAATGATAATAACAATAAAGAGAAAATAAAATCCCAAATTGCATACAATGCTGATAATGTAGTTCATGACCCATAAAATACAGAAGATGTATACACCAGGACATTTGTAAGTAGTTCTTCCATGGTGAAGTGCCACTAGATACAGTAAGTCAATTCTTAAGACATGTGTAAACCAATACAAGTTTAAGTTAAATCTTAGTTCTACATATATGATCCATGCTAGATGTGGAAAAGAGCAATGGAGTCTAAACTGATGTACCTCAAATGCAGATGAGTGCTCAGCAACCAGGTCTGCAAAGTCACGGTGCTAGAGCTTACATCCTACTCTTGGATTTATGTGAGAACAAGACCTGACAGAATGAGTCATCCTTTGTGCTGGACTTAATCATGTGCACGGCCTGTAATAACACTGAGTGTAGTCAGTGTCTTGTTCAGGATGCAAGAATAAAGAGAAAATACTTTTGATGGAATTATTCCAGAAGAAAATGCAATCCATGAAGAATTAAAATATAAGACTTTTAAAAGAATAAATATTTTATTATTCTATCTATCAGAATGATTAGAAAAAGGACATTACAACAACTCGGAATAAAACTTGTGTTATCACTAGAATTGCTTCCACCCAGACACAATTTTTATGAGCAGGAGCTGAAAACAGAAATGAATAGTGATGAGCTATTATAACAGTATCTATTTCTATATGCTAGATATTCCTTAACACGTGCACATACAGGTGTAAATAGACATGTACATGGGTGTGTGCATGTGTTTATGATTACAGATGAAGTAACTTTAAAAATGTCCAAAGTAATTTTTTTTTAATAGTAAAAAAAAAAATAAAATAAATCACTAGCATTCTTAGTTCCAGCCTGAAGCACATTTTTACAGCTGAAAATAGGGGCTTATAATGAAAATGCTGACACAACCTTAACTATAGAGGTGCTAGCAGGCAATGTTATAATAAATAATGTGGGAAATATTTTACACTTCAAGGCAATTACATGTTCAGCCATCTTTAGGATTTCTGGG
Organism: Megaceryle maxima; assembly: GCA_024605025.1. Taxonomy (NCBI): domain Eukaryota; kingdom Metazoa; phylum Chordata; class Aves; order Coraciiformes; family Cerylidae; genus Megaceryle; species Megaceryle maxima. The sequence goes on along the minus strand of JANHGN010003776.1, from coordinate 95,895 downwards.
CCATGAAGGGTAGGGATTAGGTGTGCTTGACAAGTGTAAAAGACCCATGACTCATGACTGCTAGAAGGCACAAATGAATTACAAAAGCTGAGAGAAAGCTTTGTAATCACACAGCATAGGTAAAATATTTTTTTATTTGGGGGTAGATAAAGATCAAGTAAATGTAAAGGAACACACTCCAGATTCCATTTGGTTTGCTTTCTGAAGAAATGGTAAAAGTTGAGTTAAATCTATTGTCTTAACTTGCCTGCCATCCATTTATGTATTTCTTTATGCCATACAAATATGACTTCAATATGCTTTGAAACATAAGTTTGCATTTTTGGAAAAAGAGGATTGGATAGGACCAGTGAGGTCATTGAATAGGCTTTTCACTGTTGTATAAACCTTTGAAGGACATTTTAGGGGAGTTTAAGTTTACAGAAACCTCTAAGAACAGCTTCCTCAACCTTCGCCCAACAGAAATACCCCAGCACCCACAAAAGCCTTTTTGTTCTGTTAAGTGGTGACTGAAGGTCTTGATTTTGGGTTGTGACTCATTGGTTCCCTCTTTCAGCTCTTGGATTCTTGATGAATTACCTTGGATTTGTGACTATCTCTTACAAGGTCTGAGATTTGTTTTACCACCCTTTGCACAGTGCCTAGCAGAAATGGGCTCTGCAGAAAGACCAGCCCTTAAAAGCGTGGATCCACTTGCACTGACATTATATGCAAGTAGAAGGTAATGTTCCATGTTTGAAAAATAACTGAAGTGGAAAGCACTGCATTGTCTCCAGCCCTGAACTTTGAATAAATTGCTGAAGAGAGTTTTAACAGGCACATAGACTAGAAATAATGGAACAGCTAATTTTGGACACCTTAAAGGTGAACATTCAAGTCAGAGTTAGACATAATCACTTTCAGATCATTGAGGAAAAATACACACCCTAAAAAGTCTTTTGAACATAGATGCTCTTTTCCAGTGAGACAAAATACATTGTGGACGTGCCTGATGGTTTATTAGAAAGGAAGGTGGTGGTCACACTTTGAATATGTAGATGCCTAAAGTATAATGGGTGAACTACTTGCCTGGACTCTCAGTTTGTCTGTGCTACACTCTAGTTGGTCAACTGGAACTAGATGTTACAGTTATTTTCATGCCATCTGTCAAACAAACTCAGTCTTTGCAGACTAAATCTCAATGCAAACAGTACTTACCTGTGTAGTAATGAAGCTGGTAATCTCACCTCTCTCGGGTGTTTTAAAATGCTTATTATTATGGTTTCCAATAACCTGCACTGTTGTATGAGGTATTATCTTTTATGAGCTGCTCTCTTTCAGAAACAGACACAGTAATTTCTCATCCTGAGTAACACCCAAAACAAAACACCACCCTCCTACCCATTTGGTCTTGAACTGTTAACAGATTTTTAAAACTTATCTAAATCTTAGGCCAAGAGTTCCTAAGATTGTGCATCCATTCAGCTGGAGCTTTCTTTCCCATATATAACACAGTGATTCTGACAGAATATTAACTACTATTATTATTATCTTTTAATTTTAATTTTCCTTCTTTTCTTATCCGTTTCCACCATCTTATTTGTTATTTTCATCAGTCTTGGCTATAAGAAATGTGCTAGGTAATGAGGAACAAATATGAAGCAAGGGAGAAAAGAGACTTCTAATAAATTAAGCTTGGTTGTCTTTTTCACAGAAAAGACATGAGAAATTTCACAGCCTGTTGTTTAGGGAACTCCCACAATGAAGAAGGCAATGAAGGACAACTGGAGGTTTGACAACAGTAAAATAGATCTTGGTCTCGAAAAGTTAATGAAAACTGTGTCATTGAATATAATATGTCCAGAATTTTACTCAAATGCTTTATTCTTTCAAATTTCTATGATATTTGGGGAATCCTTCTGCCATTCAATTTTTTTTAGTTTTACTCCATTCAGCTTCAAATGATTTAACACTCCTTCACTCTCACAAAAGAACATCTACAGTGCAAAAGGATAAATATTCAACTTCCATACCAGATATCAGTATGAGTACTGAGATAGACACATACATTTCAGTATATATCAGGGTTAGGTAATAGCACGATAGCTTAAGACACTTAAAATAACGTGACACCAATTTATTACCATTAGAAATAAAGCCTTTGGAAAAGACCCTAAGCATTATGTTAGCATTGATATGTCAATCCTTTATTTGAAGGATGGCAAGTCTGAATCCCAGCACAGCCTTAATTAACAGAAAATAATTAGCATCATTTTCCCAGCTGTGAATTTAAGATTTTTTTTTTTTCCAACAGAATCCATTGATTGATAATTAAGGAGGAGTTAGTTGTAATAAAACTCCCAGTATTGCAATTTCTAATTGGCCTTTAAGGACATTTTACAGTTACAGTTACTTTGTTCCAGGCATTTTCTGGCATTTTTTTTTTTTACCAGCTTTAATAAGGAATCCTTTTCAGTGAAGTAAAAAAGATGCAGATGAATGGAAAAAGCCACTGAAATGTTACATCTATGAATTTAAAACCTCACATGTAATACAGTCCATTTGATTTGTTTGGGTAATAATTTGTGCTAAGTGAATGTAAAAAGCTTTGAAGTTTGCTTTGAATAACCTAAGATTTATCCAAGCACTTGAGTCTTCGATTAAACTACATTATCACAGAGATTTATGTAAATGCTTAACTTGATGAACAGTAAATGCTCCTGTTGGTTTCAGTGGGATGGAGCATCATATGTATAGCTAAGTAGATATATGTATATCCGTCAAGGAATGCTGCCCTAGGCTGAAAATCTTATAGGAATGGATTCAGTTCAGGACATGTCTGCTTGTTTCATATTTCCAGCCAGTCCTCAAATACTGCTAGTTTAGTGTCCCCCAAGGCACCAAAATTTTCTTTTAGTAATCTTACAAGTAGAATTGATTTAAAAGCATACATTTAGTGATTTTGTGATATGTGTACATTGACATAATTTTAAATTCTTTCCTGAGATATCTGATAATCTCAAATGTTGGATGAAAACAATGTGAAGCCTTTTAATGTTTTCTCCATTTCTTTCCTTTCCCTCATTTCCGTTCATTCTCTCACTTGCAAAGAAATCTGAATCAACTAATGAAAAAGAAAAGAAAAAAAAAAAAGGAGGAAAAAAGAGATAATATTATATATATAAATACAGAACAATCAGAAAAAAAAAACCCATAAATTCTGATGATATTCTAGGAAAAATATTTGTGAATAAGAAGGTCAAAGATTTTTGTATACCAGCACATCAGTAAATTCAGTTGAACATTCAAAGTCTTCCTAAAAAGAAACTGTCTTATATGACAACAAAGCGGAGATCAAAACTGGTCCCTAATATTGTGAAACTACATATGAATAATCAGACCTGGACCTGCATTGGTGCCATATGTGGCCACTACACAATGATTTAAGCTTGCCCAGGCTCAGAAAAATAATGAATGGTTTGTTAAATTTTGATATTATCACTGGCCAAAAAAGCCATGTGATAATGACTTTTGCTGTTGTTTCCACTGGTTATTGCCTCTTTCTAAACCAGTTCACATGTAATTTTTTGTACATGCTTGCCAGTGAAGAAATGGTTTTGTGATCAAAGTGCCCTGACTATCTTTAGAGGAACAGATAAGTTCTTCATCTTGGGAATGCTATACGGTTGCGTCTCTGACTCTCTGAGGAGGATGTCAGATCACTTTGCCATGACTGCTTTACATCTTGGTTGGACCTAAGTTTCTTTGTCTCTTTGGAGATCATCCAGAGGAGCTGTATGCTGCTTACAAATTTATTCAAAGTGCCTCCACTGCATGTTGTTTACATGGGCTGAAATGTCCTCTCTCATTTCAATCACACCGAGGTCACTGGGCTGATTTTCAGTGCAAAACAACCTGGAGAGTTTGACATTGTTACTACTCGTGTTCAAGACAACTTGGCTTTTCCTACCTCACTGTACTTATGCATCGCTTCAGCTACCAGGAGCACAAGAGCTACTGAAAATCCATGGGCCACCTTAGCCAGTACTCAAGCTGCTATACTTCCTGACATCAGATAATTCAAAATTACAATATATATGGATGTGAAAACCACAGTGTATGTTTACAGAGTATTTGCACATATATAGCAGGGGCTTTTATCCCCAGCATTTTCATTATTCCCTAAAGCTGGGAGGATCATACCACTTATGGGGTTTCCTTTCAGGTCTAAGACAGTCTTATTGATGTGAAATATACTTGGCTGCCTCAGCAAGGAGACTGATGGAAACAGCAAAACCCAACAGTCCACATTCTATTTTGACCAGTCCTGGAAACTCTGTTCTGTCTGCTGCCACCACAGAAGGAGGTATGAGGGAGAAGGAGACTGCAGCTACTGCTTACAGAGAGGGCTCACACTGAAACAACAGCCACCACCTTCCTTCTCCTATCTCCCTGGAGGCAACAGGGGCATCAGCTGAAGGCATATGTACGTCTGCATTCACATGCATGCATTGTCAGGGCACACAGCTGGGATAACCCAGTGTATCGCTATGGATGGTAATAGAGCATGGCTGTCTTTTGCTGCTAAAGAGATGGATCTGTAAGTATCACATGGGGATTCTTGTGGATATTTTAGGAGACTAGTCATCTCAGTTGACCTCAGCCTTCTAAAAGAGAGCTGTCAGGTCTAAGTAAGCCCTGACTCCCCAAGTCAAGAAGGGACCTGAGCATGCCAAAGAAGTATTTTAAAGCAATTTTAACATAAAATCAATAATGAATGCCTTAACTAATTAGATGACAAATTTTAAAACTTTATTGCAGTTTTCTTAAGCTAATTTTTCCCCCCTTATTGGAAAATTATGTGGAAATACTCTCAATTCTGTCTCAGAATTACATTCTTCAGTGGATTTAACAATCTATTAGAGAATTTTTTGTTTCCTCAAAACATTAATCCTTTCTCTAATCTTAACCAAAACAAACTCTTCTTCAAAGTCTTCAATTTTTAAATCCTGCAGTGGGGAAATCTTAGACCTGCCTGGTAACAACTCTAAGAATCACTTTTATCAGCCCCTCAGTGATTTTTGTCTAATGCAGAAAGACTTCCTTCTTAAAATGCATAGTTTCAGAGAAATCAGTGTAGGTGGAAATTTCATCATATTGCTTAGATCATTCCCTCACCCCAAAACAGGATCAGCTACAGTTAAATGATTCCTGTTAGGTGCTCATCTAACTTGTTCTTAAAAACTTGTTAAGCTTCAACAGTCCTTCCTGGCAAGCTGTTTCAGGCCCTAGTGATGCTGCAGTTTGCACATTTACTTGAGACATCTCCTGAATCTACCTAACTGTGGTTAAAGTCTCTTGGTTTTCCACTCCCCAGAAAATACAGAGAACAGTTCATTTCCCTCCTTTGTAATAATCTTTTTACATCTTCAAATACAGTTGCTGTGCCTCTGCATAATGTTTTAGCCCATTTTAGACTAAATAAATCCAATAAAAATCTTCTCATTAAAGAGTAGCACTACTTACACAGGAGAGATTGATAAGGAATGAACAATCACAAGTGTGTACAAGGTGCTGCATACCAAAAGAGAAGAGCAATTTAGGACCCAAAACACATACTAGCTGGGGTGACCTTATTGATTTTGAAAAGACAGCAACAGCTTTTACAGGCAGCTGCTCAGAAAAAGGAGTAAAATCTTGGATACTTTTGTTATAGTGTTTGGAAAATGTCCATATCAATATGTTGCATTTTCACATTTTGTACATTCCAGTAGATTTCACATTGAGGGTAGTGTTTTGGGGGGGAGAAACTATAAATAGCTACTACAGAGAAGTTGATATATTTGTATGAGGTGTAATTAAAATTTGGAGGCTTTAATCTAAAATAACATTTCACAAAATGTGGGTTAAGATTTATTAGTATAGGTACCAAAAACTGAGCCCTGATGTTAATATTTAGACAACAAATACGAGGCCTGACTTTTGAAAGTGGCAATTTTTTGACAGTTCCATTTAAATGAGGTGAGCATCATTTTTAAAAGCATTCTAGGGAACCCAAATATGGTCTGAAATGTAGATCGTACTTTTTAAAATCCCAGCTTAGACCATTACTACGTCCTAGATGGAAATATGTGACCCTTGCCAGCATCATCCTTCCAAGGGTTTTAAGTAATTGACACCTTTTTTTTTTACTTAAACTGCACTGAATAAACAGAGTTTCAGTAGATGTATTCATGAATTTCTTCCTGAACCAAAGTCACATATGTGAGCTGTGGGCTAGATGTCAGGGTATTAGATCAGAGCTGTTTCACCTGACTGTGTAGCAATGCAGCATGTACCATTCATACAGCAGTCACATCTGGTTCTGAGAAACTTCAGGAATCTGAAAATAAGGAGCTTCAGCTCTGCAGGATGGGAAGTAATGAATATGACCTAATCTCACTGCTGTGCTGGAACCCAGAATAAGTTCAAATCACAATTGATCAGCATGAACAAAAGCATGTCACAGACCAAGGAAAGAGAAAGGTTCACATGAGCAACAGGGTTTTGTAAGTGATGACTTTCTCACAGAACTAGTTGGAAATTCAGAGCCTGATATGTGGCAAGTTTGCTGATTCCATGATTTAGTGAAGGAAAACTTTCTAGATGAACCACTAGCACTAAAATGAGGGATGGGCTATAGCCCTCTTACATCTTTTACTTCCATGCCTGGATTTTACTAAATAACATTGTTTAAAATCATTGGGAACATCCTGACATCAGAAGCAAATTTTGTTGACCTTAGTCTTCTCAGGCTTTTTAAAATAGTTTTTCTTTTTGCCTTTTAGAAAATGCTCACACTTTTCTGTACAGCTGTACAGGAGATCATGATTTAAAATCCTACTTGGTCACAAGATCCTCAGGGTAAGTCAAAGTAATTTTGTCTTTCAGATAATTTCTTCCCACCTCTGACATGGGGTTAGGCAGTTTGTGAGCCCTTCACTTGCTGCGGAGATGAAGCCCACATAGAAAGATAAAGCATTCTTGACCAAGGCAGGTGTTGCTGGAGCAGTAAATATGATTATTTATATTTATTGCTGAATGGTGGCTTAGATTTAGTAATAGTGCTGTGAAATGCAAAGACGGCTAGCTGAGGATAATGGATTGTTACATGACTAGTGATGAATGATATGAAAATGCATAAGAATCAAAACTCAAAACTTTGTCTTCAGCAAATATTTTATAGCCATCAAAGTATTGAACCTTTTAAAAAATATATTAACCACATGAAGCCACTTAAATAATTTTTTTTAAAAAATGAAATTAAATTGATATGCTTGTCCCTCAGACACTGATTAAACATAAGAATTATGTCTGAAAGTATTGTCAAAAATAAGAAAAGTTCAGATGCAATTTTGAAGGCATTTAAAAGATTTTCATTAATGGTCCCTTCACTGCTTACCCTTTAGGTTTCTAACAACAACTTCTTTTAATCACTGGACTTAATATACTCCAAGGTGTTGAATTCCATGTTAGCTATACACATGCAGCAAAACATTTACATGTAGGCTTCCTTCAGCTCCTCACATTCAATTCAAGGAGTGAACAATGCAGCAGTGCTGCTGTGCAAGATCCAAATTGTGCTGCTGGCAAGAAGATTCTCAAATAACTGGGGATCTCCTGGGAGAAGGAATATTATGCTATGGAATAGAGAGTATTTGCCACAGAGCAAGCTGGTCTGTAAGCTTTTTTCACTCTTCATTCATTCTGTTTATTTATTTGTTTGTACTGTCACCCATGTTGTCTGAAGCCAAAAAAATGCAATAAGGTTAAATCAATCTATTGCAGGAAATTATTTTGATCCACCAATTAAATGAACAAGTTCACCTTGCCTATGATATGCCATCAAACACTGGTACGAGCATTTGGTGCAATCAATCTATAACACATCAATTTTATGGCTGTATAATGAGATTTAATTGCTGCTTTATTAGTCTGACTAATATTAAGTGTCAGTAATTGCTTTGCATTCAACTTGTCTTTCTCATTTAAATTACACTTCTAATATTTAACCATAAATGTAGACCATCTTTTATTTAATGATTTTTTTCTTTCATCCTTGTGATACAAGAAAAGTCCATTTGGAGTGATTTTCCTCCTTTGTACAAGTTCTCTGGCCCTGAGGAACAGAGGCTGGAAAGGCTAAATTCTTGGTAAATAAACAGGTCTTTGGCATTTGGTAAGTGAACTTCAGATTTCTTTTTGACAGAAATATAATATGTTTTTTTGTGTATTAATGAGTGAATGGGTAAGATGTATAAATAGATTTGTAGTTCCACTGAAGTCTGTGGGGTTACTCTTACACTTTAAGTTACAGGTAACCTTGGATGAGTGGTAGGGCTAATGCCTCCTACCCTGAAGCACACATGAAAAACAAGTCTGTCAGGATGCAGGATGCATTTTTACTGGCAAGCCAGAGACCAAATATTAGTGTCAGACAGAATTTTAGCGCGCTGTTAAAGTTGTAGGTTCAGATGCTCACACATGGAGCTTCAGTACGTTCAATACATTACTTAGTACAGGCAATGAGGAAACCTTTTGTAGACCCAGCCTTGTTCTGTGGCTTCCTTACATTCCCCCTTACAGGGGACAACATTCAGGTGATGATTTGCTGGATTGTTCAAGTCAGTAGCAGTTTTGCCATTTCACTTGGCTTCTTCTGATTTCCTTTTTTGTTTGAAATGTACTCCATCTGATTTTGCAGGGATGAGCTCAGCTCGCTGAACAGACATGCCAGTTGCCATTAATATCATCTGATACTGCAGTGACAGATGGCTAATATCACCCTGCAAGTACCTTATGAGCTAAAATGAAGCTGTGTTCTGGGAAAAGAGGCCTAGTGGTGGGCTGTGTCACGTGTCTGGCTAGTATGACATTGGACTGCTGAAATTGTGATCAGTAAAAAGTACTGATTGAATCAATAAAAATTTAATGCATTTGATTATAATTCTCTTCTTGGATCCATGAAAGAGTTAATATTGCCAGAGACCCTCAGACAGTCAAATATCTGTCACTGGTTATCTACTGAACTGCAAACCAATTACCAAAAAAAATTTTAAGTCTCTTGCTGTTGATTCTTGGTGTGTAGTTCCCTTTTTCCTTTTTTAAATTTTTTCTTCTTTCTTATCAAGAAGAAACATTTTGGTGGTAGTAAAAAATCTTATCTAGCACAGCATAGGGTTTAGGAGAGATTGCTTTCTGGAAGAGACTTCTCTTGTGTTGTCTATCCAGTTTTCCTTGAGTAATGTACTCACTTTACAAGTAGCAAGAGGTGAGAATGTGTGAACCCAGAGCCTTCTGAAATGAGGACTTAAAGCTACCAGCTACCTGGCAGAAACCCAGGCCACAGCCTTTGAGCACCAGGAAAACTACTGTCAACCTTCAGCTAAACATGAGGTCAGAAGCATTTATTCTGTGGGAAAAGTAGCCAACCAAACCTCTCAGACCTCATCATGACACAGGCCCTGAGCACCAACCATCCTTTATATCAAACAGGTCTGTTACTCCATAATGACAGGGCCACCCATGTCTGCCACGGTAGCTTAATATTTAACAGTATGCACTGAAGAAGCAAGAGACCTGGGCTTCAGGACAGTTTAAGCCTGAATGGTTGGGAACTATCTATTTGCACATCCCAAGAGGATATTGTAACCATTGTCTTACAGGGAATTCTGGGTACAGACAGGAGTAAGATCATGGGACCAGGAGAGAGGGAACCTGACTGATACCTTGTCGACAGTATTTGATGAGGGAAAGGGGCACCTGGTGTTTTTATCCCCATCCCGGATACTCTTTCTGTTTCTTATCCAGGGATTGATTTAAGGTAAATCACATTCACATTCCAGAGAGCAGTTGGGATCTTGTGTGTGAGATTTAGTAGCTGAAGCAGCTACAGGCTGAGAAGGACCCAGGACTTTGGTCTTTACTAAAGAGAGTCCTCTAACTACTAGGTCTTGGTGTTAAAAGAAATGGACACTATCATAACTGTCATAATTTAAAAATTTAATTTAATTTAATTTATTTTTTTTAATAACCAGTTTATTCTCATTAGACATGTTTCCAAGAAGGCAAGATTTTGAGCAGCCATCAGTACCTCCTCACTTCTACTGGTTTCCTACGCAGTCATCACAGACATGGTGATCTTGAGAAGCTCTGAAGTTTTGCAGGGTTGCAGGAAACACTTTCCTCTTCTCAACCAACTTCATACAAAATATAGACAGCCCTAGATTCCCTTCCTTCCCCTCTCCCTCCCAGCCATGAGTGGAAATTGCAATTACTGTACCCTAGATTTCACATTGTGTTCCCCTACACCAGCAGCCTTGACAGCAGTGTCTGAGAAGCCAGGTGGGAATGTTTGAACCATTTTGAGCTCTGCTACCTAATGCTGAAAAGCTTCACAAGGGTAAGTACTTCAGTGTACATCTCAGTTGACCTGCAAGTGAAAGAATAGTGTTTCAACAGGACTGACACAAGTGAAATCTTCCTCTGCATTTTTCTTATTATTTTTGAGTGCTGGGGAAGCAGCTTAAGCCCAGGCAGCTGATTTGCTGAGTGAGAAAGTCTCATTTTTACACATCACTGTTCAGAGCTGAACTGCATTATAAAGTGTGGCTGTCAGTCTTTTCACTGTCACGTTAAATCCTTCCCTGTGATGACTCTTGCTCATCCGCATGGACTGTCAGCACTGAGGTCAGGAGTGAGCTTCCCCTCCCTGTGGCAAGTTGGCAGGGCATTTGTGTGCAGGGGACTAATCCACCTTCCTTAGAAGCAGTGAGCTGAGGTTCTCGGTCAGGAGCAAAAGGCCAGAACAAAGGTCTGAGATTACAGATGGACAAACATTTGCAGCCCTCTGTTGCTTCCTGTTGCTGTTTTAATTTTCTTTGATAGACATTGCCAGAACACTGTAGCCTAGCCCAAGCCAGCTCTGTTTCTGATGGGCAGGAGAGAAGCAATAAGGATCCCTTGGCAGGCAGATGGGAACCTGCATCCCCCTTGGTTCTCAGCTGCATCTTGGACTTTGGACCTTGGACTTCAGCTATTTTCTTGAGGGTTAAACTCTGCTCATACATGCCTCTCAAATTAACCAGGATGATTTCTCTTTCCCAATTGCAGATTATTATCTCTACAGAAACCCCAGACATCAGTAAATAAACCTTTGACTAAGAAGTATACTTCAACTATTTTGCAAAGACACACACACACACAACCATTAAAATCTCCCGTGATGCACATCACATGAAGTCTAAAGACTGAAATAAAAAAGCTGTGGCAAGACTGAGAGGCAGCCTCCTAGATCATGCTGGAGACCATATCAAAACCTGCATTTGTCAGAGACTAAGAAAAAGATCTTTGTGTATATAAAGACCTTCAATATAAAAAGGGAGCTTATAAGATGAAGAAAGACTTTTTTAGAAAGGCCTGTAGTGACAGGACAAGGGACAGTGATATATTTAAATAGGACATAAGGAAGACATTTTTTACAGTGAGGGTGGTAATACACTGGAACATGTTGTCCAGAGAAGTTGTGGATGCCCCATCATTGGAAGTGTGCAGGGTCAGGTTGGACGCAGCTTTGAGCAACCTGATCTAATGGAAGATGTCCCTGCCCACAATGGGGAAGTGGACTAGATGATCTTTAAGGTCCTTTTGGACCCAAACTATTCCATGAATCTATGATCTAGGGGAGGTAAAGGTCCCATTATACTTAAATTCAGAGAGGAAGGGCCTATATTATCTGTATATGTATATATATATTGGCTTTGGAGCTCATTCTTCCAAACTTCTCCATTCTGTCTTCAGCCCAGAACAATTAGCACTTTCCCAGACAGTTCCCAGGCATGGTCTGGGAGCTAGCAAGAGCCACAGGCCATTCTTGTAGATGAATTTGGGTCTGAACAGTTTGTTTTGGAAGCTAAGAGATGTGGTCAAACCATGGTCAAATCATGACAGGTGGATTTAGTGTCAGACAACAGTCCTCTGCAGTGATTCTTCTAGCAACAAAGATGTCATAGTGAAAAAGAACTATTAACTGTCTTTGAAATCCAGAGAGGTAAAGCTTCCCAGGGCCACATTATCGGATGGTGTAGATCAATATCAGAGCTGTTCTCGTTTACAACAGCTGAACAATTACCCTACATCCTTAAAAACAAACAACTGAACAAATATGGAGCTGCTTCTTGTTTTCCTTACACTTCCTTTCTTGTTTTCCTCTTGTTTATTCCTCCCCTTCCCTTCATGTCTGAAAGTCTTTACCACTGCACAGTGAAAGAAAATAAACAAGGAAGGTTAAAATCTAAAACCACTCATCCAAGTTAATTAAGTTCAGCCAGCCTCAACTACATCATCTGGTAAGATCTGGCAAGTTGTGTGTATGTGTGTGTGTGTGTACATTCATGCTTGTGTATCTCTTTTTCTCTTCAGGAAGAATTGTCCAAAAGCGCACCTGCTTTCATATACATTATTTCTTTGCCTGGCTGTGAGGTTTAGGTTTTTGGGGTTTGTTTGTTTGTTTGTGTTTGTTTGTTTGGGGTTTTTTTCCTTCTCTGTTTCTGATCTTACAGCTGCTTTCAAATTTTTTTCTAACTTCCCATTATTACATTTTCTCCATTTTATTTATGATGCCTGATTCCCAGTGTACATTATTGCTGCTCTGCTGGTACTTTATTAAATACGATACAGATACTAGAGTGAGAGTGAGGTTTTATGTCCCACACATGGTGTGTCGTAATTGTGGCATTTTTACTTTCCATTAAGAAGTATCTCCAGGAGGGGAGGATGGGGGACTTGGTTCATTACTTCTATAAACCAAAGAAGAAACCCCAGACAAGCATGATGAGTTGTTAAGTAGTCTTTAAAGAAGTCTTTAAATCAAGATTAGATGTCTTTCCTAAAGAAACTCCCCAGTTCATCCAGAAGCTACAGGCCTGATATAGGGATCACTGGTTAAATCCTGTGTCTTGCAGTATGGAAAAAGTCAAACTGCATTAAAATAATGGCTCTTCTGGCCTTCAAATTTATGAGAGTGTAATTAGAAGACAGTGGGTTTAGCTAGCCAGACAAAGACAATGTAAATCTAGAAACATCTCCATGATGAAAAGATAAATTTACTTATTGAAATATTGGTTTAAAAGAAAGGACAAATCACTCTGGACAAAGTGATCACAGGCTGAGCATAAGAAATATTTTTCTTTGTGGATTCTGTTTAAGAGATATCTAAGAACCCCTTCTTCTATGCCATCTTTGTGCACTTTGAAATTTTAATCTATTTTATGCCCTCAGTTCCCCTGACAGTGAAGAATTGCCCCTGCCCCACCTCTACTGTTTATTTATGCACATTTTTGTGCAGTCTTGCTCAGAGAAGGGCTCAGAGACTTTCAGCTACAAAAATGCTGGTGTCCTGGCATTACTAGAAAACAAGAAATGATAATAAAATGGAGTGATTCTTCTCTGGGTATTCTTTTCCCCATTATGAGCACCAAACCTGATAAAAGGCAGATGGGAGCCAGCAGAGCAGACTGCTTCAGGCCATAAAATGGACATCACCCTGACTATTTCATGTGTATCAGAACCCCGGCAAGACAGAGCCTCTTCTGGGAAGCAGCTCCTTCCTAACTGAATTTTGGCCATTGCTTCTGATCACCTTTTCTCAAGACCTGTCTGGATTTGGAGACTTTTCCCTAGGTCTCTGCCCAAGCTCTCTATTTTCCTCTGTCTCTCTCCCTTCTGAAAGAGAAAAGATCCAGCTCTGGTCTGATCTTAGTTCTTTCTCCCTAAAATTTGGAGAAGTCTTGAATGCTGATGGAATTCACGGTATCACAGGTTGTCAGGGGTTGGAAGGGACCTTGGAGATCTTTGAGTCCAACCCCCCTGCCAGAGCGGGATCATAGAATCCAGCACAGGTCACACAGGAATGCAGCCAGGTGGGATTTGAAAATCTCCAGAGAAGGAGACTCCACAACCTCTCTGGGGAGCCCATTCCAGTGCTCTGTGACCCTTACAGGAAAGAAGTT
>JANHGN010003776.1:37866-81768 GCA_024605025.1 Megaceryle maxima | reverse complement strand
AGTCCCTTCATCATCCTTGTAGCCTCCGTTGGACTCTCTCGAGCAGATCCCTGTCTCTCTTGAACTGGGGAGCCCAGCACTGGACACAATACTCCAGGTGAGGTCTCACCAGTGAAGAGTAGAGGGGGACCAGAACCTCCCTCGATTTGCTGGACATGCTTGTCTTAATTCATCCCAGGATACCATTGGCCTTCCTGGCCACAAGAGCACGTTGCTGTTCCATTGAGAACTTCTTGTCCACCAGGACTCCCAAATCCTTCTCCACGGGGCTGCTCTCCAGCAGATCACCTCCCAGTCTTTACTGGTGTACTTTATTATTCTTCCCCGGAGGCAGGGATCTGCACTTATCCTTGTTAAACCTTATTAGGTTCTGCTCTGCCCAGTTCTCCAGTCTGTCCAAGTCTCGCTGGATGGCTGCACAACCTTCAGGTGCTCCCAGTTTTGTGTCATCAGCAAACTTGCTGAGAAGACTCTGTCCTATCATCAATGTCATTGATAAAGATGTTGAACAGGACCGGGCCCAGAACTGATCCCTGGGGGACTCCACCAGTTACACCTCTCCAGCTGGACTTGGCACCGTTGTCCACCACTCTCTGGACTCTATTGTCCAACCAGTTACTAATCCATCTTGCTATCTACTTGTCTATCCCATACTTCCTGAATTTCTCCACAAGGAAGTTATGTGAGACAGTGTCAAAAGCCTTGCTAAGGTCAAGATAGACTACATCCACTGGTCTCCCTGCATCTATCCAGGCATGGCAGGGATCAATATCCATGTCTTCTTGCCAGGATGGACAGTCCACTCTCCCCTGCAAACCCCCAAACCACAACTCCAGAAATATATGAAATATTAACACAAGCTTGGGATGCACACATAAACCAGAAACGAAACAGGCAATAAAAATACTAACTAAGCAATCACAATGACCTTTCTGGCTTCAGTGAATCTGCAGTGAGGAGTGGTACCAGTCGAACAATTTGCTTAATTTCTTTACATTTCTTCTATATTTATAGAGCCTTTCCTGTAAGTACTGTTGTTGGTATATGTTGGTATATGTGTGAGCCAAAGAAAGAAGCCAGGGAAGGACAGACAATGACAATCATATATTTATCTGCTGTATCTTTTGCTCACCTTTTGTTGTGTGACAGCTCTTCATTTAAAGAGGGACAAATCCACATCTAATAAAAGACATATTGGAGGAAAAACTAACAAGCACACATGCAAAAAAAAGATCAGAAATAAGGACTGAAAACATTGATCTCCAGAGACCACCTTAGTCTGCTGTGGAATATCAACATAATAGCTATGGCAGTATGGTGGGAATTTGTCTTTGTGGGTATAGACTGGATTTGCTTTAAACTACTGAGGTGTTTTGAAGTTATTAAAGTCCTTAGTGTTTAACAAAGTGACTTTATGTCTGTCATTTCATGGCTGGAACAACAAGATGATGTTTTCGACTTTCTTTTTTGTCAGACTCTAGTTTGATTGGCTTACAGGTGTCTCCAAATTTTACCCACTTGGCCCAAAGGAAAGAAGGAAAGACACGTAACTTTGGTATTCCCAAAACAAATCAAAGAGAGAGAGAGAAGTTTACATGGTTCTGAGAAGGGTCATAAACCAGAAAGCAATATGCAGTTGCAAAGTCCAATTGATTTCAACACCCAGATACTCTTTTGATGATCTCCACTATCTCCCAATTTTTTGTGCTGGAATATGATTTCAACTATGCTGTATTTAACCTATCGAACTCAGTCTTTTTTTTTTTTTTTTAATCATTTCAGTCATCCTTGTGTAACAGTGTGCAACTGACTGTAGAACCTCTCTTCTTTACTTCCTCTCCCCTCTCCTCATAGATACACGACCTCCAAGTTGAATTAAGGCTTTAAACACTTTAAACACCTTAGAAGATCTCTTTCTAAAATGTGTATGTATATGCAGGACTTCTGTGAATCAGCAGGGGTAACTGAGGCAGGGGACACCAACAACACCACGATTTTAGTGAACCCCCCCCATTTGCCAACAGATATCTTCTTGCAACTTGTGTGCTTTTAATAGAGAAGCACCAGTGCTTGATGTATTCCCAATGCTGTGGATCTGGTAACTGAATCCTTTTCTGAAAGCTGTGATCAGACATTTGCTTGAATAAGATAAAACAGTTTTAGATGCAGGAACAAGAGTTAAGGTTTTTGGTTTACGCAAAAAATCATAGAATCATAGAATGTTTTACATTGGAAGGAATCTTTAAAGATCATCTAGTCAACCCCCCTGCATTGAGCAGGGACATCTTGAACTAAATCTACCAAGGACCCCAAATCAGACAGCAATACCAGCTCCAGAGCTCACTGAAATGATGGAGAATGAATCCAGTCTTTGTACAAGCCTTCAGACTATGCAGTGGTAATATTTGCTATGCTGCTGTCAGCCCCTTCGCCAGTTATCAGCAGCAGAACTGCAGCTGGCTGCTGAATAACACATTTGTTTATACAGTAGATTGAGAATATTTGTGTGCTCAGCAAACTCCTTGGGGGTATAAACAATGTGTTTCTGAAGAGGCCCAGTGTCATTAGAATAATCAAGACTTGTAGTATGATAAACAGAGTCACAAACAGAAAGTACTACATAGACTCTCAAGTGCGGTATCACATTCGGTGTCAAGTCCTGAGGATGATCTGTTCAAACAGCTTTTCCTGTGGCGCAGACACAGGTTGCTACGTGCTTTACAGAGGAACCAAGGGGGAGACATGGTCATGGTGCATTTTTGATGAGACCTCGTCAGCAGCATGCTGACATGTAGTAGAAATCTCCTTTTCCTTCCAGAAGTCCTAAATCCTTTTATCTATGCAAACCATGTGAAATCTATCAGAGTGGAAGATTGTCAACTTTCTTTACCAAGGAGACCAGAGCCAGGCCAAATCCCTGTTGTGGTATATTTATATTTTCCTCATAGTCTCTATCATGGATACTGTCCTCTCTCAGCTACTTTATTTGAGTAAATTGTGTCTACAGCAATCAAGACTGTGACCATCTAATGTGGACCAAACAGACACGCTGCAGAGTGTTCAGCCTTGGTATATGAAACATCCCAAAAGCTGTTTCTGTGGTCCCATGACAGTTATTAATATTGTGAGTGTCCTTTTGAATACAAAGGATGCAAAATAGTGAGAGGGATGTTTTGCAGCTCTGTGCAGTGGTGCTTTTTCATGTCATAGTTTAGCACCCTGAAAAACATTGCAGGATACTGAGCTTGTCCTTAGGACATATGGAATTGTTTGAGAGTGAAAATCCTCAGGGCACAGTGTTGGGAAAAGTCTCTTGGGTAGGCTTTTTTAAAAGCAACAGCTCCTAAAGTGGGACCTGGAAAATATCTAGCTTATAAGTAAAAGAGGGAAACAATAGGAAAAAGGAGAGTTACAATAATAAGATGGTAGTAAAGTTTTGGTAGAAGAGCAGAGATATTATTGACAGCCACAAAGCTGAATAGGACACCAGTTTCAAATATCATAGAACAAATATTGCCTCCTACTTCACCAACTATATCAAGAGACATTAATTCATCCATGTTTTAAATAATTTAGCCAGGTTGGAAGGGATCTTAAAGATCATCTAGTTCCAAACCTCCTCCTATGGGCAGAGACAAATCCAACTAGACCAGGCTGCTCAAACCCCCATCCAACCTGGTCTTGAACACATCCAGTGTTGGAGCATCCACAACTTCCCTGTTCCAGTGTCTCACCACCCTCAGAGTGAAGAACTTCTTCCTAATTTCTAATCTAAATCTACCCTTTAATTGTTCACATATTGTTATGGAATAGTTGTTATAAGAACAGTGAATGTAATGGTTCATTATGATAGTATCATTTTATTATCTTACAAATAGTATGACCCCAGGTGTGCAGCATGAACAAAACATCTGTATTTTACACATGGATTTCTTTGGTGCTGGTAACCTGTAAGCTGTTAAGGTTAGTTCAGCCATAGTGATTTGGTCAAGGAAGAAATTCAGACATAAAATTAGTGAAAACATGACTAGGATTTTTGACTTCTTGACTTCAGTCTCCTTCTCACAGCACTGTGGTGAGTGACAGAAGTCCTCTAAGCCTGTTCATTTTCTTTTATTCCTTCTGTCCTGCTTTTCTACTTCACTGAACTCAGGTTCTTCCTCTGAAGGTTAAAGATCTCTCCTTAAGTGTATTGCATCTGTTCACTTGTAGAAACACCATGCTCTCAAAATTCACATGCAGCTAATTAACTTTTCTTCTGCTCCTTGTCTTCCACTCTCTTCCTTTACCTCTCTCCCATTCTTCCCATGGCCCATCCAGAAAATGATCAAAAGACAGCTATCAAAGAATGTCACATCATTTTTACTCCTTATATCTGTGTCATCTAAGCTTTACGTTTTAATCTCCTCACACATTTTCCTTCTCTGGTCCTAGCAGTAGCTGTTCTTGTCCTGCTGTAGTGTCATGTCCCTTCTATACTGCTTTTTTTTCCCAGTGGATGAAATACTCTGTGTATACCGTGTTTTCCAATCTCTTTATCATGCCTGTCTGCAAGAGCAGAGGTATGCAGCTTCACCCATTTGCACTGGGGTGTGTAGACTTTGAACCTCCATCATTTGGATGTGGAAGCTGACCAGAAATGAACCAGCACCTGTCCTAAACATCAACTCCATATATATGCCATCATGACTCTTTAGGATGGTCTGGCTACAGTTAAACTGAGTTAAACAGGTCCAGGGTACATATCTGAGTATTGACCCTCAATCATACATACCAGTAAATTGTTAACACGGACCCTGATAGGATTTTGATTTCTCCCAATTCAGACAATTGGAATAGTTTCCTGTTTTTCAAATCTGCAGCGACATGAAACCAAAAATAGCTACTTATTCTGACTTCCCAAAATATGTAGCCTGGAGAATTTCATCCAGTACTTCCTAAAGGGAATCCATCTTTCTGGAAGATGTCTCATTTCATAGAATCATAGAATCATCTAGGTTGGAAAGGACCTTCAAGATCATCGAGTCCAACCATTAACCCTACTCTACCAAGTCCATTACTAAGCCATATTCCCAAGCACCATATCTATATGGCTTTTAAACACATCCAGAGATGTGCCCACCTCCCTGGGTGGACTGTTCCAATGCCTGACAGCTGTTTCAGTAAAAAAAAAAAAATCCTAATGTTCAGTTTAAACCTTCCCTGGTGCAGCTTCAGGACATTCCCTCTTGTTCTGTCACTAGATACTTGTGAGTAGAGATCAGTGCCTACCTCTCCTTTCAGAAGTTGTAGAGAGCAGTAAGGTCTCCCTTCATCCTCCTGCAGATTAAATAGCCCCAGTTCCCTTGGCAGCTCCTCACAGGACTTGTTCTCCAGTTCCTCTTCTCTGGACCCTCTCCAGCACCTCGATGTCTTTCTTGTATTGAGGTGCCCAGAACTGAACGTAGTACTTGAGGTGCAACCTCACCAATGCCAAGCACGGAGGAACCCCCCTTGGTCCTGCTGGCCACACTATTTCTAATACAAGCCAGGAAATTTGAATTTTTTCTCTGCCTGAATAACAGATTTGTCCAAAGTAATGGATAAAATAAGAGTCAGTGTGAAGGCATGAGGGGTTTGGGAGTTTTTTCCTATCCTGCATATGAACTAGTTTTGTTCTGGACAAAATACATCATCCAGTGTCTTAGATTCCACATGTCTTAGAAAGATACATTTATTCATCTGTTTTAAAGTACTCATATCCTCCACAGATTGCTGTTTTGTATGTACAGAGTAGGAAATACGCATAAGCAAACTTTTATGAGAAGTAAATAATAAAACAGAGAAAAAGTTTCAGAGTAGAAAATAGGGAAAAAGAGGCAAGTTCGGATTCCCATTGTTCTTATTGACCAGTGGTAAAACAGCTCCACAGTCATTTCCATTAGACAGCAGCTGTATCAGCTCCTATGCATAAAAGGTGTATAGGCAAAGAAGTTTGTGCTGACCTAAATTCCCCTTGTGCTGTCACCAGCTCCCTGCATTATTGACACAAGATAGTTCTTATGCTTTCCCCAACTTCTGTCTCTTCATCCTTCCATTACTGGTGGTATGTCATTTGCTGCACAGATGTTTCTCCCAAGCCACTGCAAGGCTATTTTTCAAGTGACTTCTTCCACCAGATGTTCCCCAGTTCCCAGGTGTATGTGTTGTCCTTTCTGCTGAGCCAAAGCTCAGCGATGCGCTTGACATATTGCAGTGCCGCTGTCGCTTTGAGCTGGAGGGTCTGCAACATTGCACTTCACTGACATCTCTGCTCCTATCAGGCTGCTTGGTGACAGATTCTCTCAGCAACAGGCCTCCCTGCTTCTCTCCTTGCTGGGTCTTCAGGTTGCACAAAGCAGTTTCCTGTAGTGGCTGAAATGAACTTACATAATCACTGTGGACTGTGCACCCAAAAGAAGAATCACTCCACCTATTATTCAGACAGCCAAATCCTATTTCCCTGTATAGACAGAGAGGAAAGCCAGATACACTAGATAAAGGACATCTATAAAGTAGTCTTTTGAATACAGGACCTTCTTCTTCCCATTGCTTGCTGAATCGTCATGTAACCAGGTACAGTAGGAAAGCTGTATAAACCCTGAGCTCTTTAACTTAGAGCCCAGTCTGATCTAAGTCTACCGTAGGTCCTGTGGTAAATGGCCTTTCTGCATCCACAATCTCTGTTTTCCTGTACAGTTTAGATGCTTTTCTAGCTTTCATCTTTTGGCATTAACTGGGTTTTTTTGTTTTGTTTTTTTTTTTAAACATAATAGGGGTGCAGACTGTCTTGCAATGAGAGCCCTGTTTGGTTCAGCTAATATCTGGGCTAGCTTTAGCCTCAGGCTATGGAACAACAACTTGCAAGCCTTCTGTGAGACAAAAATGATAAGTAGAATCGTTAATTATTATTATTTTTAAATGGATACTGTATATTGAATGGGAAGAAGCAAAAACCTGCATTTAATTAGAGAGAGAAAACCTGAGAAGAAATATCTTCTCTCCTTCCCCTCATTTCTCCCATTTGAACTCTTTCTCTGTAGTCTCTCATTCTGGTGTTCATGGGCAGAAAAAGAATGGTGCCAAATGCTCAGAATGACTCTGTACATAGACAAACTTGGGCCATAGTAGGAACAGGACTATAGTTAATGGGTGCTGCCTGTTAGCACTGGGCTGAAGTAGGTAACAATATGAGCATAGTTTTGCTGCCAGTCGTATCTATATCAGGAAAGACAAACTGACTGTAGATGCATAAGAACAAAGAGCCTGTGTCCTTTGAGTACTTCACCAAAAAAGCAAGGATTGAATCTCATGTTCCACCATCCTGATGGCTTCGGAAGGGACAGCAAACTGTTTCTGGAGACGAGAAAGCTCTGGGGAGACCTTATGGTGGCCTTCAATAATTAAAGGCTGCCTATAAGAAAGATGTGGACAAACATTTTAGCAGGGCCTGTTGTGACAGTACAAAGGGTGATGGCTTTAAACTAAAAGAGGGGAGATTTAGTTTCTATTATTTACAGTGAAGTTGGTGACACACATGAGCAGGTTGCCCAGAGAGGTGGTAGAAGCCCCATCCCTGAAAGATTTCAGGTGTTGTTGGTTGGGGCTCTGAGCAACCTGCTCGAGTTGCAGACATCCCTGCTTATTGCGGGGGGTTGGACGAGATGACCTTTAAAGGTCCCTTCCAAACCAAACCATTCTATGATTCTGTGATTCATGGATTTTCTTTCAGCTCTCTGTCTCAGATTGGCCCCTTCATTTCTTCCCTTCATGTTGAAGGCATAGCTCTCCTCATCCTTGGATCAACAATATTCAGTACTTTAGTTCCTCACTGCTGAGGCACAGCAGAGGAGAAAAGAACCTATGTGTCTACTGCCAGGCAAGCTTGCAGAAAGTGGGACTAAGACAAATCTCCTGCCAGATATTTTGGCTACATCTCTGCTGGTAAGTTAAGTAGTGTCAGGATCAGCTCTGTCCCTGAGGCCAGCTGGCACAGTCTGGCCATTTCCTATATTAAACAATTTTGCCTCCAAAATAAAATAGCCAATTCCATCTTGCCTACCGGGGACATGCTGGCTCCTGATCTGTGCCTGGGAATTGTCTGGGACAGTGCTAGCTAGCTTGGATCAACAACATGCCAGGGACTGTCTGACTAGTGGTAGAGACTGTCAAATTCCAACATTTGCTTCTTCGGTACTGGTTTGTTTACTGGCACAGACAAAGCCCATGCAGATAAACATATAGAGGAACACTTATATATCTCTATCAGTGGATAAGCATATGAAATGTCCTGAGCAAGACATCCTAGACACCTAATTTTTTTCCCACCAGCTTGTTGAAGTCACCTTACTTGAACATGGGTGAGCAATTGCTTTTATAGGCAGGTTTTGCATATTTTTGATGACTCAGTTTCATTGTTGTTGGTATTTTTCCTTGTAATTCACAATACTGGCACCTACTGTTTTACACAGGACCATTTTTGCAGAATCATAGAATGGTTTGGGTTGTAAGGGACCTCAAAACTCATCTAGTTCCAACCCCCCCTGTCATAGGCAGGGACACCTCCAACTAAACCAGGATGCTCAAAGTCCCATCCAACATGGCTTTAAACACTTCCAGGCATGGGGCATCCACAACCTCTCTGGACAACCAGTTCCAGCACCTCACCACCCTAACAGAGAAGAACTTCTTCCTTACTTCTGACCTAATTCTACTATCTTTCAGTTTAAAACCATTACCCCTCATCCTATCACTACATGCCCTTGTAAAAAGTCCCTCTCCAGCTTTCTTGTAGGCCCCTTTTAGGTAGTGAAGGATACAATAAAGTGTTCCCAGAGTCTTTTCTTCTCCAGGCTGAACAACCCCAACTCTCTTGGACTGTTCTCACAGCAGAGGAGTTACAGCCCTTGGATCAGTAGCCCTCTTTTGGACTTGCTCCAACAGGTCCATGTCCTTCTTATGGATCATTACAAGGGCTAGAAGAATAAATGGATTTTGGAAGTTAAGTCAGCAAGAACTAGGATAGCTTGAATGCCAGCACTCCCCCTTAAACCATGACTTCATCTCTCAAGCAAATTCGTCCGAGGAAAGGTAATTAATACCTGGATAGATAGGTGCAGACAGCAAGTTTACAAGTTTGCATTTTAAGATGAGCCAGATGCTGCCTCCAGTCTGATCTCAGATCATGTTGGTGTCTGATGGACACCAACATGATCTGAGATTTAATTCCCATGGCAGGCTAAGCCAATCTGGTTATATCTACATTAAAAAAATCCCCAACAAACTGAGCTGAGTACAGGCATGAATCTTTGCTCCTTATCATCTGTATTGGTATGGTTAGCATAGCTTTCGTGGTTTTGATCCAAGTCAGCCAGCACACTCATTGCCCAATCATGGTCCAAGGCTAGCATGAAAGACAGATTTACACCAGTAAACTATTCTTTTTTGTTGTTGTTGTCATGGTAAGACATGGGTGCAAACAGTGTCATGTCATTTGACTTCAGAATAACTAAGGAATTGTCCTACCTATTCATTAGTGTAGACATTCCCTAAACAGAGGCCTGTGTGGTTGTGTTTGGATCTCACATGTTCCCATCCAACTTGAGTCACCTAATCCATCTGTGTGGTTGGATGGTCTGTCTGAAAACTGGTTGAAGGCAAGAAATGTATCAACTTTTATCAACCAAAGACACTTGTTCATTGCCTTTTTTTCAGTGCAAGAGGAGAGAGTAGGTCTACACACAAAGGACTGGGGGAAAAAGAGAAGAGCATAACATCACTCTGAACTTGGATTAGTTTAATTTTTCCTGGAGCTGAACCTTAGCTAGAAGAACCGAACAGCCACAAAGATGCCCTGGGAATTTTTGTTCACTTCATCAAACAGTGGTTTGTGAAGGATAAAACTTTTGTTGGACCCTCTCTATCAAGCCTAATGAAATAGCACCCATTTGTATGGCCAGATAAGCACAATTGTAGGTCCTCACTAAAGTGCCTTGCCCTTAAACAGGCTTCATTATCACAAGGTTTACATTGCTTCCAGATCTGTCTCTGTATTTATATTCCAACTCTGTTGTACATACAAACAGAGAGATATAAAAAATAAGACTCTTAGTAACACATTCAAGTTCTGCTCTCACATACAAATACACCCAAACATGTGCCAATTGTGACATATCTTTTAAGTTGTATTTATAAATGTAAATATACATTACAAATATTTAAAAAGAAACAGGTCTGAAATCTTTCTTTAGGCAAACTACCTCTTACTGAAAGGACACTAAAAGAATGATGGGAAAATGGGCATCATTTTGAAATAGAGGGTTTGAGTCCCTTGGTTTGTCATATTTGAATGGAAATAACATTAAAATACAGCCAAATGAAAAGCTCCAGGTGTTGTAATAAACCACTGTGCTCACAGTCTAAGAAGGAGAAGGGAAAGGAATAGACAAGATAACTCCTAGCAAAAATAATTAATACTGTTTTACTATTATAATTATTATTAATTACAAATCCTTTTAGTAATTAATATTAAACACATACAGGTACAAAATTAAATCAGTCCAGTCAAAATATCAGAGAAGGAAATACAGCCTTATTTTTCAATCCATGACACAAATATATCTTTAGTGTCCCCACTTGTCACCTTCTTCAGCTCTGGAAATAAATAAATAAATAGATTCATATATTCATAGTTTTTTAGGGCCAGAAGGGACCATTACAATCATCTTGGTAAAGCATCTCCTGAAGTTAGGCTTCATAATTTTATTCTTACATCTGGCCCATAACTTTTCTGCGCTACACTATACTCTTTCTAGCTGCATATAGCTCTGATTGAAGTACTTCAAGCAATGGACAGTCCATTATATTCCTGTGTGAGTTAATAGTTAATTACTGTCACTGATAAGCATGTTGTTGTTTCCAGTCTGAAATCATCTAGATCCAACTCCAGGACATGGGATTTTGGGTAGCCTTTTACTGCCAAATCACAGAACCCTCAGCCCTTTATTAAATAAGTATGTCCATCTGTAAAACTTTGGCTTTCTTTTCTGGTTCCTAAAATCACAATAACTTTGTCACCAGCCTGTTCAGTCAGCCTCTTGATTTTACAACATCCATCAGTCTTTAGGCACTAAAGGAGTCAATGATCCAAAATAACAAGAAATCCACTACAGCTCACCTGTACCTTAGCCCAGAAAGCACATGGCATTCTGTTTGCTTTCTGCCTACAAAGTTTGTTAAGCACTGTGAGACCTTTGGATGAATGCCATGTTATAAATGCACATTATTTCACTGTCATTATTATTGTTTTGTCATTCTTTCTTCAGCCTTTTAAAATTGCTTCAGCCTGCTGCAGCTCTTGCCATTTAATTTCTTTTATTTAAACTAACAGCTCCATTGCACAAAAGAAGTAAGTATGGGGACATTAAAAATAGACTGAGTTTTCTGTAATATTGCTATTACTGCTGCAAGTTCACAGCTTACCCCGTTATGACTCCAGCTCATTACAATGAGTGCCAAGAATGTGCAGCAATAGCAGGTGGCATTTGTATAAAACAGGACTTGCAATACCACTTGCTGAGCAAAAATATCCAAGGAAAAGCAGTTGTTAGGTGGTGGCCTGATCCTACTGGGTGGGCTGTTGTACCTCAGATTTAAAGGGTTTTGCTGCATATATGTGTGGGAAAGAGAAAGATCCCATCTTCAGTTCCTGCTGACCCCAGAGCTCTAGGGAATGTGGAGCAGAAGGTAGAGTTATCCAAGGTGGACTCATAAGTGCTACCCCTATAAGAACTGGATGCACTGTGTTTGGCTTCATTGTGACTGCAAGTCCATGCCACAGACCTGGGATCACTTGGGACAGGGTAAGCAGCGTCTAAAACCTTTGTCTGATGCCTCCAGCATGACTTCATGAGAGGAAGCAAAATGTGAAAGCACTAAGGCATGGCCTGCATTCTGTGATCTTTCTTCTCTGGTTATGAACTCAGATGTTGCACAGTATCTTGTTCTAATAGAAGGGGAAGCCAAGACATGAGTTTCCTAATCATGCATAGTTAGCTGAAGTACAGGCTGCCTGTCCCTGCTCTCCACCACACATTTCTGATGTTTTCTTTGGACCAGCACTACTGCTCTTGCAGCCAAGGTGAAAGATAGATGGAAGAATTGGTTTGGTTTCAAATCCAGCCCTTCTCCAGTCTGACTCTTATCTTTTGCTTACAAGATCCAGTCTGGCCCCAGTGCAAATTATATGATAGCATCTTATGATTACTTTGTGTCTGACACAGTTTTAGCCTAGGATACAATCTGTCAGGCTGAATTGCAACTGTGTGTTCTACACCAGGGAAAAATATATATCAGTAAAATTTGCCATCTGTGTCATTATGTGACTACATAAATTTCAATCTGAGCATATTTGTTAGTTTTAATCCCCATATATATATATTCTTTTTCCCTCACTAAAGCTGTTAATCATGTTAGCTTTTATTGTATAAACCTTACACTGTCTTTAGGGGTCTTTTTCAGATGTTGGAAAAAAAATCTGAAACCTGTATTATTCATAAACGACAGGTCAGGGAGTGCAATGCTTTTACCTTAATGCCCTTTTTTTAACTCCATCCTTACAATTAAAATTGACACCAAGAGGTTAAGGATCACCAGCAGTTATGGTGTGTTAAAGCTTAGCTGCTAATCACTCCCTTGCTCTCTCCCTTTCATTATGTCATGCTTTCTGTTGGGTTACCAATCCATAAGCATCATTAGATTAATCTTACCCATGCTCTAACACCTACCTGTGAAGAGATAGAAGCTGCAATATGAGGAATGTGGAAAAGTCAGTGGAGGTTTAATTGGATTAATTTCTGTGTTCTACATATATACTGGCAACTTTCGTGACAGCTTAGCTAACATGATAATGTGCAACAAAGGGATCTGGTATTCAGCAGGGTCCCACACCTTAGCTAGGGGGGATGCACCTGGGGAAGCTTCAGTATGCAATGGAATAACAGGCAGCTGACAACAGACCTGCTCTGATAGTGTCACAAATTGCTGTATCTAAAGAGCATTTTTTGATGAAACTCATACCCTGTTTTTAACGGTTCAAAGGGATGGCTTTCAGCTACAGGGTCCTGCCAGACACAAGCTCTGCACAGCACCCTGTTTCTTTCCCTGGGAAAAGCAAGATCTCACTAAGAGATGATCTAAAGGTGTTTGCACAGTGACTGTGAGAGGAAAAAATGATGGAGGTAAGGAGCAATGCTGGACAGTGCCAGCATCTTTCAGAAAAAAAAACAGTTGCCCACTGGTTCCCAGGGAGCAACAGATGTGACCTCACTGGATCCCACCATGGATGCCACAAGCTGGCCCTTGTCCCATGCTCTCAGGCAGGAGGAAGAGAACCTAGCACATATAAAAAGCACAAGACCAGTATTACTATAGACATGAGATAGGTTGCTGGGAAGCCTGTGAGCATAAGAGCAGCCCTGTCACATGGTGTATCAAGGAGCATATTTTACCCTACTATGGACCTCTTAATCCCCTTAATACCCCTCCTTAAATACATATCTATGCTGGTCTTGACCTTTGCAAAATCTCATGACAGCATACCTACGGAGTAAGGGTTTTCTGAAGTCCTCACTTTTCCTAAAGGCTTGGGACTTAATTCCAGATTAAGTCTGCAAGTTGACTTATTGCACTTGTGTGTTTCTGATGCATCTAAAAGGACTGTCTCATTTTAGTCCAAAAAGTACTGACTCCATCTAAATACAGTGTCCAGTTCTATTCCAGTCCATTGCAGACCTACTTGAAGAGCTTGGTAAAAGTTAAACAGAGTAATATAAATGACCTGGTCTCCTTGTCCCAGATGCATTATAGATTTCTGTTTCCCAGAATCTGCTGAAGTACACATTCTTCTGTCCTGAAAAGAATCCCTAAGTGGTTTTCTCTTGTACTGGCACCAATGAATGGTTATAGTGTATCCCACTCATCAAAGCCAGAGAGGGTGAGATTCATTTGACTTTTGGAAATTAAAATGTTACATATATAGAGGGTAAATATAGTTTTTCTACATGGTCAGCATCTGTTTAGATGCCTTAGAACACCTGCTGGCAACTATAGGATGGGACTATGGGAAACTTTACATTTCTGGACCATGAGCTAAGGCCAGAAAGGGTATCACCTTCTGGAAGTACCAGTCTTGCTCCTTTGGTTATAGTGTAAGATGAATAGCTTGGACTGTTTGCTTAACTCTATTTCCTTTCCTTTACATTTTCTAACTGAATGAGGCAATTATTTCTTGATATTAGTCCCCACAACCCAGAAACATTCCCATTGGTAACAGTGGTTGCTACAGTGAAAGTAAATTTTTAACTGGTTTAAGTTGCCATACCATCAGTTCTGGTGGCCAGTGATCTGGGTAGTATCTATTAAAGGGATTAAAACCAAATTCATATCTAAGCACTGCTGTGTCATAATACTATTGCATAAGCACTTTCTAAAACATAAAAGAGTAAAAAAATGGACATTGAAATAAAATCTCTTTTACACTCTGAGAGTCAATAAAATTAAGTACTTTAATAGCAAGCTAACAAGTTAACCAGGGCCAGGGCCAGTTCTTTGGCCCTGACAACATCTGCCATCTCTTAGCCACATATATTATTACTTTCTTTTATCCCCCCAAAGAAGATGATCACATACACAAACCTACTGAAAAGAGTCCTTTTCTTGTGTTAATTCCCAAATACTGCCCAGGAGGGGTTTAGAAGAAGGTTGACAGCATGGGCCAAAAGCAGAAGAGGTACCATACTACCAGTTTAACAATAAGAATGATAAATTTATTTTTTTTTTTTTACTTTCTAGTGTTGCTGTCGCTGTATATTCATTGATATATAAAGACCCATTCGTGACTATATAGCATGACTGTGTATAATTGCCAGCTGGTGTAGGTCCCAACCTTATCAGAGCAGCTCTGCCTACCATTATAGCACTACTTCAGAGTGGGTTGTCATATTCTGTAAGACAACACAAATCCTCTAGCCTAGAAAAGACATCAAGCTTCTTTCAACTGTGGGCCCCTGCTACTTTCTTAGTTTTAGTGAATGTCTTGTGGTCTCTGGTCTCAAGCCCTTTGGGACTTTCTTAATCTTTTCTCTATCAGTTTCTGCAGTTACTGCCTCAGAGGTTTCTGTAATAACTTCTTACCTGAGAGTGCTTGTTTTGTTGTTTTTGCTGTTGAACAGAAAACAATACAGATTAAAATAGAAAGTTGTGCTATCATCTCAAAGTAACCCGGGCAGGATACCAGTCAAAAATTTGTAAGATAATTTATTTTGGAATCAACTTCTGGATGTCATATGGTTTAATCAACCCTCAAAGCATGTGCAACTAGTTCAGGTTGTCCTGGGTCACATCCAGTCCTTGCATCTCAGCTAGTTCTTTACCCAGGCTAATTCTGGTGGGTGTCCTCTCTCTGGCTTTGAACACAAAGGCATGTGAAGCATTTACTACATGAGAGGAATTTATTGAAAAAAATCACTGAATTAGTAACGTTGAACATATTGAGATAGAAGACAACACTTGTTGACCAGAGAATCACAATTACTTTGAAATTGCCTATTAGTCTTACATATGAAACTGATTATATGTGAATTTGAAGACTGTTTTACTGCACAGTAAATTGAGGCTGGATCCTCAACTAAAAAAAGTGGAGTGGTGGGGAGAAGATGGCTGTCAGCAGGCTTCAGAACTACATGTGAGACAACCAGTTTCAGCACCTGCATTCCCAGGCTTGGATCTCTAATAACCCAAGGGTTTTGATCTTCAGAGCATGACACGAGGCGTCCATTTTCACTCCTCCCCAAAATAAGTGTCTCAAGAGCACTGGTTTTATAGAGTTGAACAGGGATTGTATTTTGCTGGTTTATTTGTTTGATTGACCTTTTAACCTGTACACTAATTGCAGGGGAGTGGGGGGAGAAAGAAACATAGAAACATGAGTTTGGATAGAAATCCTGAACCAAACCATAGAATTAGTAATATCTCTGAGTTTACAGATGTAGAGAAATTATGACCACATTGCACTTTTGGAAAATATATTGCATGTGGGATAGCTTGTGTCCCTAGGGTAAGTGTTCTGCTTCTTTCATGACCCATAACTCAAGAGCGTGGCAGGCATTAGCACTTTACAAAACATCTTCATTCTTCATGGCTGAGACAGAATCCGTAGCATGCAGAGTATTTGACTTATTCAGCAGTGATTCGAGTCATTTTATTTTAAACATTAACTTCATGTTGTCAGTATCCCAGATAGATGAAGGGTAAAAAAAAGAAAAAAGAAAAAGAAAAAAGAGGCAGTAGAAGTGTATCTAATTTTTTATTAAATATATCACTGTTGCAATCTGACTTGCACTGTAACGGGAAATTACACACCATAAAACAGTGAGAAGAATGGACCTGATATATAATACAGTAGCCTGCCTGGAGAGGAATGCATATCACATAAAACTGTAAATACAGATATACAAATTCATACACGTACACACACTGGGAAAACAGATAGATTTTTGCCTTGTGCTTCTTGAATCAAAAAAAGGGAAATGCATTGATACATCTTTTTATTTGCCTTAATCTTTCCTTTGCCAATATCAGAGGGCATTCCCTTGTCTTTTTTATCACAGTCAATAAAACATTAAAAAATAAGAGATGTGGCTTCTGTTGATACAGAAGAACTCCCTGAAAGTTCTCCCATTCCAGAGAAACAAGTGGTTTGGTTCTTCACATCTAATGATACTTCCCTGACCTTTCTGTTTTAGGCCAAGATGCCAGAAAAACAACAGCACTTCAAAGAAATGCCAATATTAGTTTACGTTCTGAGGGAAGGTAAGTTATTTTAGGTTCAAACATCAAACAATCTTAGGATGATCTCTCTATAAAACATACATGGTACCATTTCTCAGGATTTTCAGAATTGTATCTGGAGAAAAGTTTTTCATCAAAATATCTTAGAAAAACTTTAAGACTCTCAGTGAATAATGAAATATTTCATACTTTTTTTTTTATTTGGTTATGCACATAGCAAGACAGAGACTACAAACTGAAAATATATGAGTTTTAATTTTCCATTTAGAAGAGCCTTTGATTTAAAATACTACTTAATTTATTTTTTACAAGTTTAAAATAAAAATACATGGTCACAAGTTAAATTACAGTTTGCTTACTTGAGTTGAACAATTATTCAACTTAACATAAAGAACACCTAGATTTTTTATTTTGCCATTATATAATTTTCCTCAGAGATATATCCCTTGTACATGTATCAGCAAACTGCAAAAATCCACAGCTTCTGCAGCCTTACCTAAATTATTTGTCACTTTAGACTTTATATATTTGCCTTCCCACTTAGCGATACTTGAATCATTTAATGAATTATTGTCCATATTTTTCACTTCTTGAATTTCATCCCGAACACTTGAAGATCCTCTGACTTCCATGACAGACTAGGAATATAGAGTGTTCAGTATTTTGCTACTTCAGATGGACTTTCATACAAGTTCATCATAGTTTACCTAGCAGACCTAATAGCCACCTTCCAGTACCTGATGGGAGCTTATAAAAAGACTGGATAGGGACTGTATACAGAGGCCTGTAGTGAAAGGACGAGGGGTAATGGCTTTAAATTAGAAAGGAGTGGATTTAGATTAGAAATAAGGAGGAAGTTCTTTACCAAGAGAGTGATGGAACACTGGAACAGGCTGTCCAGGGAGGTGGTTGAGACCCCATCCCGGGAGACATTCAAGGTGGGGCTTGAGCTCTGAGCAACCTGCTCTAGTTGAAGATGTCCCTGCTCTCAGCAGGGGGTTGGACCAGATGACCTCTAGAGGTCCCTTCCAACCCAGACATTTCTATGTTTCTATCACAGCTTGGTGTCAGTAATTGACACCAATGACTGATCAATTAATGAACACTTGCCATTTTTTCCTAGTAAAAAAATTTTTACAAGAATTTTTACCTCTAAATGTACTCTCAAGTGTTGCCTGGTTTTAAAGAGAAAACAAACTAAACCAAACTAAACACAACAAAACAAGCTTGTTTTGATAGTGGAAAACAACAACACTTTTTTTTTTTTTTTTATTCAATGAGATGAGTATTTTCCATAAACATTTTCACTTTGAACAAAGAGCTAATTTCCATTCAAAGCTGTTTAAAGGGAAAATGTTCAGAACATTCTAAGCAGCCTTAGGTGACTGCATTTCACTGATGGGTGAAGTGAATGCTTAAGAGATGTCATGTTCATAAAGCTTTACAGGATCCTTCAGAAAGGCAGCTGCTTGCTCAATATTAGGTACTAATGTTTACTATTATTTTATCTTTGCCTTTTTCCTTTTCTTTTTATAAACCAGAGCCATATATAAGAAATGTGCACATATATTTGAAAACTGCTGGGTTAATACTGCAGAAAGAGTATCTCAATTTAGCTATTAAGAGATATACATGAGCAGAATATATCAGATGTGACACTGTCATATCAACAACAATAGAGAGGTAGCAGGAGATAGAGGATCTTTAATTTTAAGTGATTAGTTTTAATAGCACACTGAGTCCCATTAATCTTCCTTACATCTCATGTCTTCCCTGGCCTTAGTCCCACAGGTACTAAAGTTTATATCTAGCTTTACTCACAGAGTAAATAGCTGGGACAAGCTGCAAAGAACACAGTCTCCTGCTCAGCAAAGTTCAACACAAGCTCAAAATCTTTGCTGAAGAAAAACCAAACAGCCTCATCCTTTTCAAGAAAATTAACAATTTTTTTTCAGACACACTCAGAAACAAGCATTACTGGTTCACATCATCCACACAGCAGCAAATTTTTGCCCTGGTAGAATAAACTTCACGGAGATACAGATTTTTAGAAACATTTTCTGGTCACATTGTCAATCAATTCCTTCTGGATTCTACACTGACATCACTAATTATGGTAATAAATTTATTGCAGTGAAATTAACTGTATAACATTGCAAAAGAACAAGCTTCAATGAAATATGAGTAAGGTGTAAATATAATGTAAGAAGTATGTTATCACATATTCTTCTCACTAATAGCTCTGGCTGGATGAATTATGCTGAACCATATTAAAAGTCCAGTTTTCAAACCCTGAACTGAGAGATTAAACCCGTATTTTTTGCTCCTGTACTCTTCTTTAGCACCAGTTTCTGGAACTGGCTTGGTTTACCAATGAACCATTTTGTCTGTCAGTTTAGATTAGCTCAAATTAGTTCTCATTTCAATAACTGACAAAGATCATCTTTGACAACATCAGTGACCTCACATGTCCTGACAAGGGCACATATTCAAAGTCCATAGAAAAGGAAGAAAAGTTTTATAAATTGTGTGCTAGTGGAACGTAAGCATTAGGCTAACACTTAGGTTCATCTTTGGATATACAAAGCTCTGAAAAAGAACTTTGTGTTTTCAGCTGTACTTCATAATTGAAGATTAATAGATAGATAGATAGACAGACAGACATACAGAAAATATAGCTATGCAGGCAAGCAACAAAATAACAAAAACAACAACAAAGAAATAAACTGTTAACTGCTGTCTCAAATGTCCTATGTGTCCAGGATTATAACTATTTTAGAATTTGCTTTCATCATTACTAACAAAAAAATTCAGATGCATTATTTTCATGTGAGAAATCTGTATAAAGCCTGTTTAGGCACCTCCAAACTAAATCCCATCCTATAGGACAAGATACAGTCTGGAAGATATATATTCCTATAGGTGTTTTTCTCACTTGGGGAATTGATTATTGATATCATACCCACTCTTCAATCTGACCACCTGAATTTCTTTACTGAACCAAAAATGTAGGTGGTTTTTGCAAGGTAAAACCCACCCTCACATACAAGAGAGATGTGGTGCTGGAGAGCTCCAAAGAAGTTTGTGTCATGTCTGTGGTACAAAAGCCTTTGTACAGGACCCATTCATGAGGGGTAGATGTCATTTCCATTAGAGTGAGTTGTTCAAGGAGGCAGGGGAATGCCTATCATTTCTGTTTCTCCTTACTAGACCTGACGTTCATCTGGTGGTGTCAGGGATGGTTTATGGATAGTGAAATGCATCTTCTGTCCTCCCATCATTCAGACAAACAAAATGCCTGATAATCCTTTAACCAAGAAGTTAATTCATAGCAGACATGCTAGAAGCCTTTTAAATAAGGAGATTTTAGACAAATGTATTTCTTATCTCTCAATATAAATCAACTTTTGTTTTCACTACTAGAAAAGCTTCTATGATTCTATGATAACTTATGTCTCCAAAATTTTTAACACTGACTTTATCTTTTTGTGCCACTCTTCCCACATATCCCATCTCATTATTTAAGGGTATATGAAGGGATTGCTACTTCTACACTAAGACATGGCTATCTTGGGGTGAAGTAAACTAGTGGTGTTCAATACAGGACCAAACTCTTTAACATTACAAATCTGCCTGAGAAAGATGTTATTATATCTAACAGAAGCTTCAGCATCTGTTGTATATTGGTAAATTGTTCAGAAGTCATCTTCTCTGGATGTTCTCTGAAATTTGGAAACTGAGCAATTTAAGATTTCAAATACAGCTTAGAAATGCTACATGTATAAAAAGTTAATTATTTTTAAAGGAGAATTAAAGGTATGGATCCACCTGCATGAATCTATGTAAGCTTTATGGTAGCTTTGTATTATGCTGTGCATAACATGAAATGCAATGAAAACCCAGCACGGCTATGGAGAGATTAATCCACTTCATATAGAAGATCAGGTTTGCATGGGTTGATTTAGTAATGCCTTTCTAATTTAATCATGTCACTTACCCTAACACCCCAGACTACTAATTTTCTGTGTCTGATTTCTAGTTCACATAGAATTGTCACATAATAAAGAATGCAGCTTGACAATTCTCTGCTCTTGAGCTTGGTTCTTTAATATTCCAGAACTGAATGTAGAAATATTATGTATTCCTATGTGATCATGTATTTAGCATAGCTCAGACTGATGGAGATCCAATTCCTCATGACCTTTGAAAAGGCCTGCAAGACTAGGGTACCAGCTGCTTTACCACCTTACACGTGCTATTGATTATTACAAGAACAATTCTGTAAAAAACCTGGGCAAGAGGTCACAGTGTGCAGGGTTAAACATTCTTTTTAAATTTCGCTCACTCCCCCCTTCCATGGCATGTGAGCTCTCCCATCTGGAGCACCAAACTGTGACTGTACATCCAGCCTAACTCTTACAGAACACATTAGGAGGACTAAGGAAGATGTTAATAGAAGTCCTACCATTGGTTTCAGCTATATCACAGTCATGCCAGTGGTGCATGGAATGGAAAATTTCACCTGGTATGCTCCCCATCTATATCTCAGCTATATGTCTAGTCTAGATGAGTTACAGACTCTTCATCTGTAGTTAATGGAGAAAGACAGGTAACTCCTGGAGTGATTAGTCCTACCTGTCTTAGATGTTTATCAAATAATTAGATGACTTATCCTCTGGGAGTGCCAATATTGATAGTACAAGGATGATCATCCAAGAACAGATATTTGAATGATGAGTGCTATAAGGTCAGGTGAATCCACTCTTCCAAATCTTACTCTACATCCCCAGCCCCAATATGGGTAGGACCATGCCTCCCATTATGAACATTCACAAGACAGCATTAGCAATCACTTTAACAACAAATGCAATATCATCTTCATGTGGAAAATAAAGCTAAGGATAAACAAGATACATCATACTTTTCCAAGCTGCATCATTAAACACTACCAGGTGAGGCTTAGCAGATGATGCTGGAGAACTGGAAAGAATGACTATCATCTTAGTTCAGAGTGGGTATCAAAAAAAGTTATCACACAGTTTGATTTCTGGTGTCACAGCTGTTTATTTGGCTTCTCACATTCATATCTAAAATAGAACAAAACAGTCTTGATTAAAAATTTCTAGTTACAGAGAATCCATCACAGTGCTTGCTATGTTATTGCAGTGATTAATTAACCCATCTCTTAAAAGTGTAACTTTTACCTTTAGTGTGAACTTACCTAGGTTTTGCTTTATATTATTTATACCTTTATCTCTGAAAGTGCATGTAGCAACTAGCAAAATGTTGTCTTGACATGTAAATTATTAATTAGGCTAAATCACTTATCAGATTTTGATGCATTTGAAGATTCATTTCCTTTCCCCAATTAACCCATTAACCTCTCAACTACCATTTCATTAAGTAAATGGGAGGGCTGTGTAAACCAGTTAATATTTATTAACAGTGTTGTGCCAATTAGTAAGGAATATATTTTTCTTAGGCAAGGGCCAAACAGCCCTCCAGTCTTTTTGTATACTCTTGTTTTCTTTTAATTTGGCTTGTGAAAATAGCAGGTGTTGAAGGCTAAGTGTTGTATGCAATTTGAGGTTGTTCAAGTCTGCTGATTAGGTGATCACTTTAGGTGGAAATTCTCACTGGAAGGCAGGATTCTTTCATTTTGGTCAGTCTATAAAATGTCTTTTTGCTAGTAATATACTTGCTGAACTTTGCTGCAGAAATGCACATCAACATCTATTTATCCCACATGGGCACATTTTAAAATGATGATCTTCACAATAAAGGCATGTACACAAAATATTTCATAAAAGGGCTCACTGCCTCTGACAAAGATCAAATAAAACTTGGTTGGTTGATCTGTCCATGCCTATAGGGTATTAGTGATTATAATATTGTGCTTTAATGGACTATGGACCCAATTTACATAACATTTACATGTAATCTACATACTCTTTATGGAATAAAAACCTAGTGATTCAGACACAAAAAATATCTAAGACATACATACGCACTCTTCAAACTGATTTCTTTTTTGCTCTTCAGCTTGAAGCTTAGAGTTTTGACTTCACCTGTTCCCACTGGAACCCAAAAGCAGAGCAGAGTGATCACTGCTGCACTTCTACCAGTACTCACAGTGGAACAATGGCCATTAAATGCCCATTGAACCAAACGAGCATGTCATTTTCAAGGAAATTATTTTTTAAATACAAATGTAAATGCATTAAAATGTTCTGTTTCTTTTTTGGAGGATTTTCTACTCCTCTCTGTTTTCTACACGAAGAATCTCTGACATGGCCAGAAACAAGGTTTTTAAACCCTTCATAGTGCTCCTGCACTTTTGCTCTGAATTTAGGTAAAATGGACTGGGAAGGACAGAACTGTGTCTCAAATATGGTGTAAAACAGCAGGTATTCTGCATGGTAGCTGCCACTCAAAGATTTCAGAATTTCTATGATGAAAATTCATTTATCATAAGATAAGCACAAAATCAAAATAATTTTAGAATTCAGGCAGGAAATGAAAGACTTTTATTCCAGCCCTTCCTGATCTGTGTTTGGGAATAGTACATTTTATAAACTACCTGAAGCACTGCACCACTTCACTTGGAAAAGGAATGAGAAGAATGAAGAAAAGAAAGAAGAAAGAAGGAAGAAAATAGGAAAAAAAAATATAAGAAAAGGAAAGATGGGGAAAAAAATAATCATAGAATGGTTTGGGTGGGAAGAGACCTTATTGGTCATATAGTGCAACCCCCCTGCACTCAGCAGGGACATCTGCAACTAGAGCAGGTTGCTCAGAGCCCCCTCCAACCTCACCTGCAATGTTTCCAGGGATAGGGCATCAACCATCTCTCTGGGCAAACTGGACCAGGCTCTCACCACCTTCTTTGGGAAAAATTTCTTCCTTCCATCTAGTCTAAATGTCCCCTCTTTTAGTTTAAAACCATCATCCCTTCTCCTGTCTCAACAGGCACTGTTAAAATTCTGTCCCAATCTTTCTGACAGGCCATCATGAAGTCCTGAAAGACTCCAAGGTCTCCCCAGAGTCTTCTCCAGGCTGAACACCCCCAACTCTCCCAGCAGAGGGGTTCCAGCCCTCCCAGCATTGTTGCGGCTCCTCTGGCCCTTCTCCAACAGGTCCCTGTCTCTGCTGTGCTGAGGACTCCAGAGCTGGACACAGCACTGCAGGGGATCTCACCAGAGTGGAGCAAAGGGGCAGAATCCCCTCCCTCACCCTTCTGGCCCCACTGCTTTGGATAAAACACAGAAGAAAAAAAAAAAAAAAGAAAAAGACATTAGGACCAGTGATTTGGACCTTCTGCTAGCCATGGATCTCAAGCGACTTTCAATATCAAGTCTGAGAGAGCAGTAGTCTAATGCAGAGCTGAAATCTGGTTTTGTGCAGCACACATTAGCATTAACATCTGAGTTAAGTCGAGGAAGTGATTGAGTCAGTCATGTTAAGTACCCTAAGTATGTAGAGGAGGTAGTGCTGACTGATCTTGTTTCTGACCTTGTTGCTCTACTATCCCTCACAGAAAAGACAGAAAAATGGGCTAGGTGGGCTTTTTGTCTGACTATAAGTTTTCATTCTGATATGACAGAAGGAAGGAAGTCAGGCCAACACCTTGCATATGAAGCCAAAGCCACCATTTGCATGAGAGCTTTGATCAGACATATTCTTCCCATATTTTATAGCATTAGTTGGCACAGGATGTCTGTCCAATTCTATCTCCAAAGATTCTGTTTGCATTGAAAGACAAACCTGGAACATTCTGCTGATCAAGACCCTTAGAAGGGACTACTTCATCTGAACATGTGACACTGTAGAAAACCTGACTGTGAGTCAAAGCTCCCTTGTGAACTGTGATGAAACCCATGTTTCTACTGACAAGTACTTTGACAGTAGATGATATATATATGAAACATAACCCCAGTGATGTATTATACAGGCAAAAGTACACTGTTATAGTCCATCCATTTGTTACAGAACAAACTCTTTATCCTCCATATCTCTTTCCTGGTGGTTCTTATACTGGTATATGACAAAGCAACAAAATGCAGGACAAAACCTGAGAGCACACACCAGAAAGAAAGACCTGTTTCCCAAACCAAGCACACAGGAACATCTTTGAGGAGTGGAACAGGGATATCTGAGGACAGGGTAGTTGCAACAGGTGGTATAGCTTCTCAGAAAAAGGACACCAATAGCTTGAGAATATGTTGTGAGAGGGTTGTAACAGGGTGTTCAGAACCTACCTGTGGTTTTAGAACCCAGGATCAGCTGAAGCAGCCTGGATCACCTCCAGCACAGCTGTAGAAAAGAGATGAAAATGAAGGAAGAGAAAAATGAGCACTGTTTGTGTAAGCAAATGGAGACTGATTTTGTTCCTTGTTATCAATGTTTCATCTTGCAGTCTTCCAGAAGATAAATGGGAACATTTAATCTCTGTGACAAGACCGGTAGAGCAGAGGAGCTTGCTAATTCACTATCAGGATTGTACCAAACATGTACACCTTCTGCAGCTGCCATGGCCATAGTTCCTGGTGGGACAACGGTGGGAAGATCCTAGAGGCTGCTGGGAGTTTGGAGCTGGTAGAAGACATGCTGTCAAGGAGAAGCACATATAGAATGCCCTCAGTAAGTTAAAGTTTGAAAATGTAGGTATATTGTCTGTAGAAAGGTGGCAAAAAGGTGAAGTTGGGTGAATCAACCTGGAAGACCCATATGACCTGCTTCTCTACGGTATATCTGTAGCACCTACAGATCTGTGGATTAACATAGCATGCAGATGTCTGCATGAACACAAATCCTTCCAAGTGAAGCCCACTGCCAGGGTCTGCATTAT
The DNA here is from genome assembly GCA_024605025.1 of Megaceryle maxima. Classification (NCBI taxonomy): domain Eukaryota; kingdom Metazoa; phylum Chordata; class Aves; order Coraciiformes; family Cerylidae; genus Megaceryle; species Megaceryle maxima. Next base: position 56,054 of record JANHGN010003776.1, on the reverse strand, counting down.
TTATATTCTGTGTTATACATGGTGGAAATTTATCTGCAGGCATAATGTCCAAAAAAACCCCCAAATCTTAAATGCTGGAATCTAGTGCATTAGAATGATGATGTTGGATACCAAACAGCCCATGGGAGGGTCCAAGGAGCTGGGAGTTGGCATCTAGTAGAAGCTGAGCACAGCTAACAGACAGTCCTAACAGAGGATAGACTGACTTGGACCAAAGATAGAAAGAGTAAGCAGCTTTTGACCAGAGGAGTACATAAGCTGAGGATCATCACAAGGGGAAATAAAAAGGGTACTACTGAAAACTGAAAGAAGTTTAAGGAAAATGGTCATGCTTCAGTCCTCACAGTTAGGACAAAGAGGACTAATCAATGAAAGCTGCTGATACAACCCTGAACCAAACTAACACACAGAGTGTTAGTGACAAAAGATATGCAGAAAGCAGAAGCTGTAGGATATGTTGTCTCCATTGATACGTATTGTCACAAGGTTTTAAGGTAGGGATTATTTTGTCCATAAAGTTCATAGCTGAGAAGGTCTGAGCATAAAGATGCTACTGGATACAAAGATGAGGTAAGATAGGGCAAGATGGAGGACATAAGAAGATATGTAGGTAATTCAGGATGGTTTGATAATCACTAAACAAGAAGAGTGGAGAGGCTGGGCAGATGCCTGTATAACTATGAAAACAAAGAAAAAGAAGAGTTTCTTTGTTGGAAGACTGAGTTGAAGATCGAGTTTTCTGAACGAGAGAACTGTGGAAAGAAATGGGCAGAAAAACATATGGAAAAAAATAAACAAACAATCCTGTCCTACAAAAAGAGATTAAGAGACACTGGAGAAAATGCTAAGAAGAAACAAAGCTGGTGTGCAGCTGGTTGTGAGAGAACAGAATATGGAGTGTTCTGTGGTCAGAAGGAGGAACAGAAGAGGCAGATTGTGGTTCATGGAGTTTACGGCAGATTCATAAAGTTGTGTGTAGCTGTTGACTTTTATTGGGGAGAACTGTAAGGCCCACCACAAGAATAAGTAGCAAGAACAAAAGACTGTGTCTTCTGTCAGGAGAATTCACAGAAGGGCAAAAAAAATTACCCCAACAAACTGTAAGAGAAGAACACCAGTTATTTCTTCCTCAGCAAGTTCATGGGCACTCTGGTTTTCCCAGCTGGAGAAAATGATGCAAATTAACTAATGTGTGACTGGTCTTCCAGTAAACTAGAGACAGAGGCATGAGTCAAACAAGCTCTGTTTAATTTTGGGCTAATAACTTTATTCATTGACAACTGAACGGACCACGCTTTCTGCACTGACAAAGGTTTGAGTTCTGTCATATTTTGCACACTGTTGCCAATAGTCTATTATTGCTGTCAATGTACAGTGGGGTTATTTTGACAACACAGTCACAAGTCATTGCCCCTGAAAATCTATTTAACATATTAATTTAAATCATTTGCACACCAATAAGCCTTTGTACTTTTCTGGAAGGAGAATGTAAATTGTCCCCTGTACTGTGAGCAGCAGATCTGCAACAATGTTCACCATCACCAACAAGCTTGTTTCACTTTTACAAACCAGACCCCTTGATGTAGATTTCAAAGAGCTTTAATGTAAAATCCTGCTTGACCTTGTTGCATTGTCAACAGCAAACAACTTTTATGTGCAATCTCTAGTGACTTTCTTTTCATTTTATTTTTCTTTTAAACATCAATATGTAATGATACAAAAGGATTTCTGATAACATAATTTTTCTGACTGGCAGCAAAATAGCTGCCACTTCACTCCACTGCCTACATCATTAAGGGTTTATTTTCTTCTTGTCTTTTTTTTTTTTGTTGTTGTTGTTGTTTTGTTTTCTTCTTTACAGAAAGGGCTGGTTTTAATCTCCTTTTAACTGGAAAACATACTCAAGCCATTTTTGCATTTGCTTAGCCTCCACTTATTAATTCTTCTGTTAGTAGGCAAGGAAGAGAAGAATAAAAAGGCCACTACAGTTGTTCCTATAAAGAAAGAATGTGTGTTTTGTAGTCAGAGCAAGAATTGAAAAGAGTGGGCTCTTGGGCTTGAATCCATTCTGCTGTGAGTTAGGGGACTTCTTTTCATTCACTGTGGTTTCGATTAAGGCTGTGCATTTATATTTCTGTGATGACTGCAACACCAACCCATTCAGGTTAGTGTCTTTCTAGTGAAATGAAGTGCAATGCATGAATCAAATCCCTTGCTCCATCAGTGCTCAAGGTATGGGTCTGTTGGGTACCGTAGTGATATGCAGAGTACTTGAGCTGAACTAAGATCAGTGAAATTGTGACTGTGTGGGATTCTGCCTAGGTGATTTACCCCACCATGTCTGATATACTTCTGTTCCTCTATCTTGTGCTGCTATTGCAACTACCTGACTAAACCATCTCTCTCCTCTTCCCCTCTTCAAACTGGAACAGAGTCTCCTTTGTTCATCTCATTGTCATGCTGCCAAGCCATAGCAAGCCTGCTTATTTAACTTCACCCAGCACTTCCTTTTGATGGTGCAAGTCTGGTAATTAACCCCATTTCATCTGAATATGTCTGCTACCTCCCTCAGAAGAGAGAAAAAATTTCAGACAAAGGGGTGCATCAAATTCCTCATATAGGAATTGTTCTTTATAGCATAACATTTGTATTGGACTGAAGGTCCAACAAATCCTGTATCTGACAGGGGTGATAAATATATGCCTTCAGAAGAATAATAAGAAAATCTGATAATTCCTTCTCATGCTTCCCCAGTTTCCAGCAGTTCCAAGTCATGCACTAAAAGAGTCAGTTGTAGTTTTCATACATTTGGTATTCTTCAATGAATTTGTTCTCCATAGGCATTTCCAACCCCTCCTTATAGTTCCAGTGAGTTTAGTTAAGCCTTGACACAATTTCTCATCTGACACAATTCAAGTCCCAGGGATCTGTGAACAGCTCTTCTAGGAAATTTGCAGTCTTGGTGTGACTTGCCATCCTTCTCTGGTGGGTGTTGTACCCAGGATTGAAATTAATAGATACAGAAATAATACTTCCAGAATTTCTATCTCATTAATTTGTTGACTTCTCTCTCTGGTTAACTGTCTTCTTGCCCAATCCCTTCTTTCCAATCAAGTGACTTGATTTGTCGGGCAACCTCTTAACCCCTTTTTAGTAGTGACATTTTGTTTCCTGTACTGCAGAGCAGTACTAACACTCAATCTTCAAGCTTGTCTACACCAGTGGCTTCTATATTACCCATAAAAAGTGGAGGATTATGGTTCAAAATTCCCTAGGCTTTAAACATCCAAAGGATTGAGCGTAGATCTTGGTACATCAGTTCTAAGGATAAAATTTCTGTGGTCATCCTTTGAGTAGAACTAGACCCTCACCTATATGTTGAGAGAGTGGGATGTAGAGAGTGGGAAGTGATTTTGGCCAAACAAATCATGACTTGGCATAGTGCAGAATGTCAGTGCAACTACTTTCATCCCTTCCTTGTTTTTTTCCACAGGGGGAAGAAATACTGCCCAGACCAATATCGACCACTGTCAGAAACTGCTAAAGGTCTGCAGCCTTTTCTTTTGGTACATAAATGCTATTAAATGATTCCTTTTTACACATTCCTCACCTTCTCAAGAAATCCACCATTAAAGCAATAAAATTTGGGTAGAAGGGGGCAACCAACCCCAAGTGACAAATCATTCTGTGTAGAAAGGGCCACAGTCCCGTTAATTCAAATGACATTTTGACAGTAGCATGCTGTCAGCCCAATGGTTTGACCTATACAACAACCTCTAATTATTACTAATTAAAGAATTAATTATTCATGGCAGCATGCGCTATTAGCATAGCAGAGATGTGTTGGAATATGAGTTATGCGCGGTTTATGAATCTTCAGAAAATAGATTCTTTAATAAATTAATAAAGGGGCTCTGGGGTTTCATTAAAAGGTGGCTGGAGGGGTTGCAAGCCAGTTTCCAAGGAGACCACAGGTGGTTTGCTTGGATTTTTTTTTTAGTTAAACTTGTTTGGGCCAGATGATTTCCCTTCCCCCCTCCCCCTCTCACCCTGTCCTCACTGCTCTTTCCTCAGGCAGAGAGGAGAACATTTTAATGAAACCCCTGTTGTCCTCATATCGCTTTGATCCCCGTGTGGTCTCCAACCTCCACGTTGGCCAGTTGGAGGATGGTGCAGTTGGGTTTTTTTCTATTCTTTTTTTTTTTTTTTTTTTTTGATTGAAAGCTGCAACCAGCTCAGGCATGAATAAACAACAGAAATGATAAAAGCATACGGGTAAAGGAAAGTAGAACAAACAAAGGAGAAAATTAAGGAAATTGCATAAATTCAAATGAGACCATCAGGATGGGAGCAGAGTTAATTACCCTGTTTCCTGTCTTAAGAGCAGATTTGGTGGTTGTTCTTATTACTGTTTTTATATCCATGGTTTTTTTCTAACATGATATTTCCTAATATTTGGACTGATTTATAGATTATTTTTTATTATTAAAAAAAAAGGATGTAGAAAATTATTCACTTTTTTTTTTTTATTCTGTAATGATCAGTGTTTCCCAACATTTTTTTCATTCTAATAACACAAAGGGTGATATTAATACCTTCCAGTACTGCTAACTAAACTATGATATAAATAGCAATAACAATGTCTACAAGCTTCTACTCCAACTTCCATATCACATTAAAATTCCATCCTTAGTTACAGAAAGCCTCAACAAAACACCAGCTATATTAAAAAAAGACCCCTAATTTTAATGTCCCTGCCTAAGGGCTTGTCTTCCAGCCAGTCTCACCAGTGAAGGACATAACCACCAAGTAGAGTGATCCTTGCTACTACACAAATCCCACCAAAATTAATGATACTGCTGTCAGAGACCAGGCACGTCCATCATCTTGAAGGGAACTGCATAAAGATGATAGTGAGAAGGATTTATTTTCCTCTGTCACTGCTCACCTCAATGTTAGGAGAAGGACAGCTTGCTGGAGGTGATCCATCCCACCTAAGACACTGATGTTAGGACAAAAGAATTTACCTACACAGACTATGGGGGGAGCTTAGTCTTAGATTAACAGCTTTTCAGCAAAATGCAAGACAAGTCTCATACCTTTCACCTTCAGGTTCTTGCATGAAACCCATCACTTCTCATTAGGTTACAACACAACTTTCAGAAAGACACAGATATATTTGACTTTGAGATCTCACTTGATGATGAGTGTATCTGAATTCTTGGCAAGTCATTCCAGTGACTAGCTACTGTGGATGTTATGTGTTCATCTATTAGTTTCTCCTGATGTACCTTTTTGGGTAGTGACCACATATTACATTTATATACAGTGCCTACAGCACTCAGGTGAAGTTGTGGCTGCTTTGTTAAAACCAGTTATACAGCTCTGTTGTCTTTGTGATCATTTTTACTTATTTTATCATAACACTGAGGGACTTTAAGAAGGAATTGAGGTCCTGCTTTACTATGTGTGGTATGTAGATATAAATAGGATCACATTACCCGGCTGCAGCAGTTGTATAAACTTGATCTCCCTGTGTCTGTTTTGCAAATTGACAAGCAGAGCCCACTGCTGTTGAAGACAGACCTTTAAAAGAGTGTGGGTGATCCCAAGCACTTAACCTTGTAGGTCAGAAAATGCCGGCTTCAAGAGCCTAAATGCCAGGATGAAATGTTGTGATTGAAAAAGGCTACTTATCAAAGCTAGACTTCCCACAGAAATGTATCATGTGTCATACTACATATTTCGAGACAGCTCCTCAAGTGTAGCAATGAGTTCTGTGGTCAAATTAAACAGTCAAAATATATTCAGGTTATGATATTGATATCCAAGTAATAATATCAATACCAATAATACCAATATCTCAGTAATAATACCAAAAACCCAAGCCAGATGGGACATCCTGGTTTATTGGATAAGAGCAAAAGCATGCATCTGGTTCCCACTTCCCAGCTGAGCATATGAAGAATTAGAGAAAGGAAGTTCCTCTTGTTTTCCCCTGAGAAAAAAAAAAAAAAAAAAAGTAAGAAAACTTTTGGTTTCAAATGAAAACACATGCTGGAATTTCCATTTTAAAATATGCAGGATAATTCTTGTTTTCCTATATGGATTAAGTCCCTGTCCTGAACAAGATATCTATCTGGGATGCTTTATAATAATTTTGCTCTTGGCAAGTTTAGAAATAAGCTCAGGACATAGTTCAGAATTGAGTTCCTAATCCAAATTGGGATTTAAAATATAAAAAGTCTCTGTTTAACCCAGACATGGAAGATGCCACTACACTGATCACCTAAACTTTTAATGAAGTCTAAAGAAAATTGACTCAGAACATTCTCAGCTTCTCAGAAAACTGAGCCAATTTTATTTAAATACCTAAAAAATAATTTATATGCTTAACTTCAGGCACAAAGGTTTGAAAATCTAATTGGCTTAGCCAATATTACACAGAAAATTAGCATTACCTTTTTCTGTCTATAGCCGTTAACTAGTGCCAGAGCACAGGCTCAGATATTTTTCCAAAATCTGCTATGGATTTTAATTGGCTTGCTGTCTGCCAGGGTTTTGGACAGACCTGCCTAATAGTCAGCAAAAAAATGCCGAGGCAGAGTCTGAGAGCTCACACAGGCCACAGTCATTCCCAGCTGATGAGAAGGACTCTGCCCTGGGGAGGAAGGCAGATCTGTTGCTTCAGGGCAGAGAACTAGCCCTGGACCTCTCTAGCTCATTGACTCACCTCTAAACACAGAATGGGAGGCTGCATGCTGATAAAATATTCCTACAACACCTTTACCCGCTGTCAGTATTTATGTAAACTGAAACAAATTAATGGTAACAAAATTTTTTGCCGGGATACGATGGTTTGGAAATATTCCCTGCTTTCTTTCTCTCTATTTTTTTTTTAGGGGTAGGTGAAAGTGTTTTGAATAGTTCCAAACTTTTTTTTTTTTACATAGTAAGATATTAAAAAAAAATCACTTTTCTGAAAATATTTTTCCGTAATAAATTATTTATAGAAAATATTTCTTTTATACCAAGCCTGAGAAGAAATAGGGTTTAATTACATTAAAGCAAAATACACACAATTCCACACTTCTGAGTAAATATACACATTCAGAAATCTCTAGACAGGTAGGGGATATAGGCATATGTACATATGTATGTATGCTAATATTTTGATATATTAAATAACAATATCAACTTTTTTATTTTTGTCTGGAGTCACAGGACCAGTAGAGCATTTAATTTGTTTCTGAACCACTGAAAAGCATTCATTCAATTCTTCCCCTCTCTTTGAGATACCTTTACCACTGGGCAATGAAAAGTTTACAAAGTCTTGGGGGATCAATTCCATGTTGCATGATGTTTGTTCTACTTTGGATGTTTCCTAACATTTTCAGCCTGATTTTCAGGTCAATATTTAGAAATTTCACAGTGATCCTTACTCCCTCAATATATTTTCCTCTTTTCTCCAGATTTGCACCCTAGGAGTATTTATTTCTGGTTTCATCAGATTTTTTTGATGAAGCTTCTTTAATGGAGGAACATATTTCACTTGCTTCCTCATGCCTGTTGTGCTTTGCTGATAAGTGTGTGGCGAGAGGCTTTTGTATTAGGAGCCTTTGTCTGTATCTTAAGCATCTTTTCTCTGAACTGGCTTTTTTGTTTTTCTTTTATTTTATCTTTTTTGTTTTGTTTTGTTTTTTTTGTTTGTTTGTTTGTTTTGGTTTGGTTTTTTGTTTGTTTGGGTTTTTTTCTTTTTTAATGCTCTGACAGCCTGATGAAAACAATTGTTTTGGCTTTTTTCTTTGACAGATTTTCTGAAATTTGGGTTCACTAGCCTCAAAATCTCAAAATTTTGTATAGACTTCTTCTCTGGGCAGTTCATCTGCCCTGAAAGCAAAAGTCTCAAGTGATTTGCATTCACAGCTGTGGGGCAGATAGAGATCAGCTATGTCTCAGTTTTAGCTGAAAAACAATTGTCAAAAAAATTCTATCAATGTTATTATGGTGTTGCTCATTTAACAATGATCTGGACCAGAACATGAAATCAAGAGAAATAAATGGATATCCAAACACTGAAGTTAATTACTAACACAAATGGATGTTTACTAATATATATTGTAGGAGCAGTTTTCACTCTAGGAAAATATTATCAGACCCTATGGGCATCCATTCCTCACTTTTTTTTTAATGAGCTCAGGAAAGATTAAAGCCCTAATTAAACACATATTTTATTTCTGTATTTAGGGTTTTGTTTTGTTTTTTAAACTGCATCCTTTTAATGTAAAAATGACATTCTGGCATTGCTTATATACCCAGAAGAATTAGATAATCAACAACAGTTTATAAAAAATGTGCCAGAACAGAGTATGAAGTTCAATAAAGAGGGTGTGTTTTCTTTCACATGGGTAGGAAAGATCATATTTTCTCTTTGGTTTGTAGCTATATTCTGCAAGTCAGATTGCAAATGTACTACAGTTCGAATCTATTTATTTGAACTGCATTCAAACTTGGGAGCTGTTGTGCCAGGAGGTGACAAACACAGATTAAAAATAAATAAATAATTAGATAAATTATCTGGTCAGGATAGTGACACCATGTAGAGACAACTGTATTTAAAGTAATCACTGACAAGGGAATCGGATCTCCTAATTCTAGACATTATGGTGTTGGTGCCCACATGTGGGTATTTTACATCCTAGTTTCAGTCTAAGAGTGAATTAATTCAGTCAGTAGAGTGTGAAGAGTGATGCAATGAATTCTCAAAGAAGAATACACATTCCAACAGCTGAACTGTTCTCCCAAATCTGTTGCCTCAGTCTCCGCTGACAGGAGTGGGGCACTCAGCATGCATGGAAGCACCTTTAGGTGATTAAGATTATGATGCTAGAAACCAGCATCCTCAGTGCAGAACTGCTGCTTGAAATAAGTTAAAAGGAGATGTGGGTAAGTAGTTGAGTTATAAAAGTCTATTTCTGTTGCTGATGGAATTATCTAAAGTTCATCCCACTCTTCCCATCCCAAATACCATCATATCCTATTCACACATGGATGGAATAGACAACATCAGAAATTACTGGCATGTTTATACCAGTAAAATGGTGCATAAATGTATTTGGACTAGAAATGTTGCCTGCAAATAAGCAACAGGCAGGGATGAGAACTTAAGTGAAATAATCACATTGTCCCGAAAACAATATTTTTTACCCTGGTGATGTATAAGGAGGGTTTCTAAGATTTGATGGGATTGGATTCTGGAGCAGCCTGACCTAGCAATGAAGACCATGATCATGGTAGTGCTGCCTAGTGGATGAAAGATGGCGAGTAGCATGGTCTCTTCTGATTGTGTGAGGCTAAAGAAGAACTGGTATTAATAATGTGCCCTGAGGTGAACTACTACTGTTTATTATGCACATTATTCCTAGTGTTGCGGTGACTAATCAAGAAGGGCTCCTTTTAGCTACTTGCTATGTGTAAAAACAACAAAACAGTCATAACTTCCCCAAAGACTTTACAATCTACAAAGTGTTTACTCTCATTATCCTATTTTACAGTGGATGGCCTGTCTTCATTTGAAGAAATAAACCAAACTCTTTCTATAAATGAAGGCAGAGTAAATATTTGAAAGAAAAACAATGCATGGAAATTATCTACCTTGCAGTTGAAATGTGATAGCTGCTAGAAAGGTCTCATTATTTTTGTAAGGGATTTCCAGATACATGATAAGACCACACTTTTTCACAAGCACAAAATTATTATGAAGGAATAAAAAATCTATTCCCATATAAAAATATATACGAGAGATCCATGATGTAATAAAATAATTATTCAATAGGCTCCTACTTAATAGCACATTATACATGCAATGTCACAAGCAAGAGATCTAAAACACAAACAGTGCTTTTACTAAAATTAAGATTTATTGGAGGATCCAAAGACTAAATATCATCAGAAACATTTTCCTTATCTCTGCAAATAGTTTAAACTAATAGTGGAAGCACCTCTGCCACTGAAAGACCACATCAGTTGCATCAACAGCAAAAATCCAGACACAAAACTGTTATGTAAAGCATTAAAACCACTGGGGATGAAGATCACCAGGTATAAATGAGGATAGCTCAGCTGACTTCAGTGATGTGCATAGCTGACTTACACCAGGTGAGCATCTAGAGGCTTCTACCTGATAATGAAGGTCTGAGTCTGCTCTTGCTGATCTGACTGTAAATCCAGTCTAATTTATCAGGTTTAAATTTAGATTAGCTCTCTGTAAAATGAGATGCAAATTGCATTCAGGTGAGTGTTTTACTTCATGTTCCAGTTGAGTTTGACTTGTCCACAATGCCTCTGTTTCTTCAGATATTAATGGAAATGAAAAGAACAAATTCTTGCTGTTTTTAATGGCAGCCACTGATGATAACCACTGTGTAGAGATGTGTCAGGACTAAGGGATAAAACTTCTGTGAAGTAACATGACAGCTATTTTTAACCTACTTAATGTTTGTGGTTTATTCCTGTTGCTACAGGCTAGGGTCTATGGTGCCTAAGTTTTGCTTTATACTGCATTTCCTTAGTGACAACATCCTTCTTCAGGATACAAGTTAATTAGTTCACCTGGATCACTCTTATTATCATCAACAGATGCAAGACTGAATGGAAACTCACCTGAAAGCTGACATTGTGACTATCATTGCACTGAGGATACTCTTTATGCATGAGGTTTGTCTGTCCATACATTTATCTTTCCATCTGTATGTTATTTCTTTCCTAGACAGAGAAATTTTTCTCAGGGCAGCCCAAGCATGTGCTGCTCAGTGATGGTCAAAACTCAGAAAGGTCTTGACTTCTGTAGTAAGGTTGAAAGGTATTCCTCAGTCAAAAAAAAGTAATTTAAAATCAAATTCTTTGCTTTTTTTCTCCTTGAAATAGTAGTCTGTTAGCTATCAGTTTCACTATAAGGTCCGGCAGAAGAGTCTCAGAGAGTTTGAAACAGACAAGGGTTTATTTAATTTTTCTCTTTGTGGCTAACTTTCACCAGAGCCCAGTGAACTCTGTGGATACACTTAGCATAGGACCATGAGTACTTGACTGGGCACATGTGAAAGAAATGGAAAAGGCAGAAGGACAAGGCCAAAGAGAAGAACAACAGAGTGAGGACAGAGGAATGTAAACACAAAAAGTAAAGAGGTGGAATTTGCTTTGGTGGTCATCACAAATGAACAAAAGATCTGACTGAAATACTAGGCTGTCGTTGTTAGCTATGTGAATTACCCATTCAGATTGTACCTCAGTTTCCCCATCTGGTAACTGAAAGTAATAATAAGGTTTTTTGTTTAATGAATTTTAAATAAAGTGACTTTTAAAAATAGAGGTGTAAATCATTATTACTATTCCCCTGAGTCAATCATGAGAAGACTCTTTAAACCTCAGTCATGGAGAATATCCCTATGCACTACACAAGGTGACCCAGAGACGCTTGCTCTGGTTCTTAGAGTTTCCTTTGGTGCAGGATCTGGATGAGCTGCATTCTGACCAAGCTATTTATTTCAACTGAAGAGCAGGAAATTTTTTTCTGGAGAGAGTGTAACACTAACAGTATGATGCTGCTGGTAGTACCTGAATATGCTTTGGCAGAACTGCAGGCTCTGCACCATATACACAGACTCCTATGGGAGTCAGATCAGAATTAATCTGAGTGTGGCACTTTTCTCTGTTCCCTTCTTTACCTTCCCTCACACTGTGGTTCTCTTCTGTTTAGACTTAAATGCCTTGACAGAAAATGTTTCTCACTTGATCTAGTGAATGCACAGAATCATAAAATCACTGAAGCTGGAAAAGAACATTAAGATCATCAAATACAAAAACTTAGATTTATCTTGGAATTTTAGTTGCAAATGCTGGTTACTCACAGTAATAACTATTATTTAGGTGATCCTGCTCTGCCGGAGGGGTTGGACTAGACAATCTTTTGAGGTCCCTTCCAACCCCTAACATTCTATGTTTCTGTGATTATGATTATTCATTTACCCATCTCTATGTTATTGCTTTCACTAAGCTTTGGGTGATTTCTTTATACACTGAGCAGCTTTTTCATGACCACCATTCATTTAACCAAGCATTCTCCCAATAAAGGGAAGGTGTGGGCATGAAGAGGTATTTTATCAGTAGAGTTGATATAATTCTTTAATAATTTAATAGGAAAATTCCCATTCCCAGTGAAGGAATCAGATCAGATTCTTAAACCTGACCCATCTCTACATTTCATTTTGCATTCCTTCCATCACCCCCACACTAATCCTGGTGGCTGATCCCTCCTTTTGTCATGCTGCCATAGGTTTATGGAATCATCAGACATGCCCAAAATACTTCTCTCTCCCACTTTCCAATAATCTTAAACATTGATAGGATTTCACACAAGCTTTTCCGAGAGATGTCTTCAAATGGTGCTGGATTTCAGACATGCTGTGAAGGCTTTTTCCTGCCTTTCAGGGTGGAACACACTCAATCCATCCTATTTTTTATGATGCGCTGTTGTCCCTTTCAAATCCTGCTGAAGGATCTCAATGCATGGCACAGATCCCCTGAATAAGCCTGTTGTCTGAGGGGGAGAGACAATGGGCCTTATTTAATGAGATTAGTTACAATAGGAAAAATAGCTAAAAGAAAAAAAAAAAAAAGAAAAAAAAAAAGAGGCAGTTACAGCAATTGGACTGGCTGTTAAACCATTCTTTTATGCAAGTTTGGCACCAACCATACCTTTTCCTGGACAGTTGCCAACATCCTTCACAGTTTAGACTCAGTCGTTGATTTTTTTATTACAATTTCCGCTCGACTTTACAGTTGCATGGCCTATGGTGTAATTCATTTCCGCTGTGAAAATGCTCCAGTATATTAACACTTCTGCCTGCTTGTAACTTGATCAAAGACAATGTATCTGCTTTAATTTACTCTTAACAGTGATTTTTTTTTTTTTTTAAGCAATATAGATTTATTTCAAGCTGTGCCTTCATTGAAAATAGGAACCTTGTTTTTCAGTAGAAACCAACATCAATTCCACTTAACAAAATGTGCTCAGATATGGGAGAACAACCCCAAATGCAGCTGTCATGCATCACAAAAATATCCTTATGCTTTCTTCAAGGACACAAGCACCTTTCAGAATATGACTTCTGTACTACTATATCCAAACAGTTGTCTGTGTTTCTGTTTGGATGGGTAAAGTGATATTTACACATAATATAGTCTGGTTGGGAGGGGTTGCTGCTAACCTGTTTCCTTTTCCTTATTTTTCTTGGAGAAAACAAACTATAGATTCTAGGGCACTATGAAAAGCTGCCTCCTTGAAACTGGATGTAGACAGATTCAGAACCATGAACAATAATTTCTGGTTTCATTTGGTGCTTGAGCATGCCAGATACTAAATTTGTGTAAAAAACCAATAAAAATAAACAAATAAGCAAACAGACAAACAAAATCTTCAAAGAATCTTCGAAGAATGCTAGATATGAAAACTCTGAATTTTAACAGTTCCAGGATGAAGGCTTTTTGCATATATCTACCTCTTAAGATAGAGTTTTTAATGCTAGGAGAACATGTGGTAGTTTGGTTTCCATAGGACATAACCTTAAATGTTTCTCAGGCCAGGTATTCACTAAAGTTTTAACACCTAGAAACAGCAATAAAAGCTGACTCATATTGCTCCACCATATCATTTGTTAGTGGATTTTGCAGTTTCTTTTTCCTTCTTCCTATCTGCACTCTGACAGCATAAATCTATCAACAGGATTCAAACCTCATTTCACATTGACAGAGGTAGCTAATAGCAAGAGTTGGCTGTTATTCTCTGCTACCACATCAAAAGCACCCTACTAAGCTGCTCATGGGTTTTTCCCTGTCTCCATACACTTCACAGACTGCCAGGTCTAGGCTGCTCAATTCTGAGACCAAGAAGCTATGAAAAGTAGACAAGGATCTACAGTCTTCTAGGAGATGTGAGGGGCTGAATCATGCTGAGTTCAGAGTAAACCACTGGATAATTACACTGTCTTATTATTAAGCAGTTTCCAAAACCTCATAGATTGTCCAAATCTGAGAAGGTTTTCACAGGAACAGCATCCCCGACCTTATTTTAGGTGTTTCCTCATGCAGGACTAATGGTGTCTTGACAATTTCTTTTTTTCTTTGAAACAGTAAGATATTTTAGGAAAAACATTTCAAAAGAACCAAAAAAAACCCCAACCCACCACCCTTCAAAAAATATCCCAACATAGAAACAAAAAAACCCCAAATGGTGAGTGAAAACTCTGGGCAAGTGGCTCATCTTTGGCAAAATTAGACGTAATAGAAGATTTTTATACCAGGAGGTATATCTTTTAAGATCATCAAATTCAACTGTTAAATAACTCTGGCATAAAAAAGACAAACATTTAACTCCTATTATGTGAGAAATATTATATTTTGGCAGGTTTGGCTATAAGGTTTCTAAGACCACAAATCTAAACCCACCTTTTTTTCAAAAAGCATGCACCTGAAATGACCTTCAGGATCAGATTACCCAGGCTTTTACATTATAAATCAGTGACAGTGACATCAATAGTTAAGAAGCCTCTTAATGCAGTTAGCGTACATGAATAAGAAGTCCATACTATTGTTATTAGTCAAAACAGAGATGATGAATCCAAATTTCCTACTGAAAATTATTCTTGGACTTTGTTAAGCCAAAATGCACAGGGATATCTTTGGAAGAATTCTAGGTGATCTGTGATAGACCCAATGTACTGGTTTGAGTGAGAACAGAACTAATTCTGTTCAGCAATTTTACTTTTCATCTCAATTTTTCTAACTCACTGCACTGTCTGAAGTCAGCAGTCTGTTTTCACAGGAAGTGTCTGCTTCTAGCAGTGATAAGACCCAGTGTTTAGAGTTGGTGCCAAGGGTTGGCATGCAGACGGAGGCCACTGCTGTATCTTGTGCACCATGTTGGGGGGTGCAGAAAGAAAAAGGTGGCACCTGCAGGGAGGAGCAGACAGGACAGGTGACCCCAAACTGACCAGTGAGGTATTCCAGACCATATATGGTATATTAGGTATAAAGCTGAGGGATCATGAGGATCTCATCCCTCTCTTTGCCCTCTCGTCCCACTTTGCCAGCTTTGCTCAGCTTGGCTTGGGTCCTCTTCTAGTTTCTTTCTCAGAGTATCCAAGGAGGACTCTGTCTGTTCTGCTTTCAGTCCTGATCTGTGTGTTCCTGAATCCAGCACCAGAATCCAGCTCCTGAACACAGCTCCCATCTGCTGCTGGGCCCAGTCTGGGACTCTCCCAGTGCCTGCTCCACAGCATCAGTGGTGACAGTGATGTAATTACCATCAGGGGGGGTTGAGTTCAATACTGGTTTTGTATAGATTTGTATGCATTCCATTTTTTATTATTATTTTGATTTTTATTAAACCTGTTCTAGTTTCCTTTTCTAATGTCTGAGTCTCTCTCCCTTATTCCCTTTCTCTTCACCTTTGGGGAGGGAGGGGGGTTAACAGAGACCATCTGTTGTAGGTTCAAGGGGCTGCCCTGACCCTAACCCGTGACACCCAAACCAGACGTGGCTTGGTCCTATAGACAATTGAATTCCATACCATAGGACTTGCCCTGACACAGTGTATTAGTAAAGTTGTAGTCTTGGAGAACTAGTAGGTTTCATCCACAAACTGCATAGCTGCAAGATAACAGTGTGGCTGAAAAGCAGGTAGGACACTGGGTATAAATGAAAGTTATCTGTATTTCTCTGCAGTTACCATGCAAATAGGAAAGAAGAGTAAATATGATAGTGCCATAAGGACATTAATTCTGCATAGTAAACTTGTTCCATTGCATTGTTATTTTTATTTTATATCTCCCTTTATTGTTTCATTAAATTTTTTGTTGGCAGCTTTAGAAAGCACCCATCAAAGAGGAGTTGACATTACAGAAGGAACCACTCTTGTCTTTGATGCAAATAAAGAACTTGCACACACAATGTGGAAAGTTTAATCAGTTCATCATGATGAACTGATATACATTTCTCAGCTTGACCCTGAATTCTCACTTAGCTTCAGGGGTAGCAGTTTTGGTTTGCTTCAGGGAGATAGGGAGACAGTTATTTCTCCCACTGCTGTTAAGCATCTGCCTGCGGTCAGGCAAAAGGGAGGAACACAAATTTATGCTTCCGGTTCATTTCAACAGAAACAATCAAACTGTCAACAAGTAATGAAAATGGAGAAATTCTGCGCAGGGCTATTTGTTCTCATCAAACCTCATCTCTTTATTCAATCATTAAAGGAAGAACTGGTAGAAAAAAAAAGAGTATATGAAGTGTATGAGTGAGTACCAATATATATTGCATTTATACTGCAAATCAAACCTAGGACTACATCAAAAAAAGCACACCAGGTTTGACTGATGATGCCTCTTTTCCTTTATCTTATATTTGGCAATTACCTTAACATATTTTCACTTACTTTGTGTTAATAACTACAACTTAAATAATACTTTCCCCAATTCTGAGGCCCTGGCATAGTCCTCCTGATCTTCCATTTATCACTTTTGCATATTAACACAGCAAGCAGTTTCTTCAGTCATTTGCCAACTGTGTCTAAAATTTATTATGAATCTCTCTGATTTTTTTGCTGACCTATTTTTTTCCCTTCCATACTTTTGGGTACAAGGCAATTCGGCTTGCAGTTTGCTTATTGGGTCCTATCTTTTATTCCTAATATATTGAACATGGGTTTTCACTGTCCTTCACTTTGCTCAATGCTTTAAGTATTTTACTCTATTTTTCTAATTGTCATTTATTAAATAGTTATTTTAACACCTCAGCACATATTTTGCTGCATGTTTATTTGCTGACCCTGGTTTTAGCAGAAGTAATGGAAGACTCAAAAGCTACACACCTGCATAAACGTACAAAAGAGTGTTCTTTACACAAGATGCTTTAAACCTCAATAATTACCTGAATTAGATGGCAAACTTTCCATCTGTGTTTTTGGTTTTCACTGAACCTTGTTAACATATTTTTAATGAGTTCTAAACACATTCCTTCTCATTTCATATCTAGAGTTAAAGAGAAATATGAGAGATTAGTTATTTGTGGGGTTTTTTTTGTTTGGTTGTTTTTTTCTTGTAATGTTTAGTCACTGGAGAGAAAGTTGAGAACTGATGGAAAAATATGCACCTTTCTGAACAAGACCCGGTTTTGATATAAAGACTTTTTAGGTATTAACTTCAATTAAAGCGAGAATATTTTCAATGGGATCTTAGTAAAACCTTGAGTGTGGTTTTCGGTTTTGGTTTTGGTTTGTTTGTTTGTTTGTTTGTTTTTCCCCCAGGGGTAAAGCCACACATTCATCTCCAAATTCCTATTTCTCAGCTTTTCCTATACCATTAATCACTTCTCAGATTCTTTTCCTTTAGAAGGTGTCATGATTTCTGAGTTCCCTGAAAAAGAACTCATTTTCAAATACATTTGTTCAAAGGCTGCAAAACAAAGTATGGGAAGATACTGAAAAAAAACAAAAAACAAAAACCAAAACCCAACCAACCAATCAAACCAAAATAAAACCAGAATCTTTATATTATGGTGTTAGACATTGTAAGGTTGTGTGCTTTTTCCAGTATAACTGTCTGCTTTTAAAGAGCTAAAATGCTGAATCTTCTGTTTTTATGAAGACTGAAAAACAGTTTGATGCTAAGGCAAGAGACTGGCAGTCATGTGAGCTGCCAGTGCCATGAGTCTGTGCCTGAAAACCCATTATGGAAATCAGTCCCAATAAATTATTTGCTTTGACTTTTCCCATCTCGTACAAAGTAACTGTTCATTGTCCAACTAATAAAAGAGAGAGAGATTTAGAAAGCCCTTAATATCCAGTAATTAGCTTTCTATTTCCTGTATAAAAATTGAACACACTAAAGAACTGAGTCATTTGTATCATTTTCAAGGAAGGAATTATCATTTCTGTCATAGGTCCTCCCACGAAGTTGTGCTTAATTTTAGCATCCAGATTCTAACTGATGGCCATGATTGTCATCAATGAAGAGGATGTTGGAAATAGGAGAAGGAAACAAAAATGCTTCCAGTTTTGTTTGGAATTATGAGTTTCACAAACCAAAACCAAACCAAACCACAATTAAAAAGAAAGAAAGAAAGAAAGAAAGAAAGAA
>JANHGN010003776.1:24342-37766 GCA_024605025.1 Megaceryle maxima | reverse complement strand
AAAGAAAGAAAGAAAGAAAGAAAGAAAGAAAGAAAGAAAGAAAGAAAGAAAGAAAGGAAGGAAGGAAGGAAGGAAGGGAAAGTCTAAGTAAAATGTGGAAGCAAGATAATTCCTCCAAGAGGCATCTATACACCCTCAATATTGGCAAGCAAGCAAATCATTAATAACAACAACAAGGGAGCATTCATTGTTGTACAGCAATGTAGCTGAGCTGTACTGTGTGGAGAGAGACTAATGTTGAAAAAAAGCACAAAACACTTCTAATATTTCCTTCCTCCATAGTAGAAACCATCTGAAATTAATGAGTCTTATTAATGTAAATTGCACCACACTGTCAGACATAAATATCCCAATACCAAAGGGGCCCATTACCATTAACATCAGAAATGATCAACAAATAAAACTGTTAATGCCACAATATTTACTGGACAAATTGACTACACTCCAAGATAGGCTTATGATCGTGTCTTGCTGTTCGATTTCATTTCCCTGCAAGATTCACTAATGCATGTTGTTATGTGCAGCTGTGGCTGCTTTTCATAAAGAACCCCAAACAAACAAACAACTATTTTCTGTTGGGAGGTGTAGAGCTCAACTTAATCACTATTATTTTCTTCCCCTTGTGAAAATTGAGCATTTTGGTCTCTTCAAAACCAATACAGGAAAGTCTTAGATTTTTATTAGAAAGGATAGAAACAAGCTTGAAGATTAGTTCTCAAGTGAAAAAAACCCAAACAAACAAACCAACAAATCAAAACACCAGACTAATGGTTTAAGTCAATCACAAACAGATGTTCTCCTAGAGAGATAATAATATTTTTTTTCTGATTTTTTTTCCAGTAGAAATACAAAACACAGCAGCCTTTGAGTAAAATATCAGATTTTTCTGCTGACATTTGCTCAAACTTTGAATTTTAAAGACACCAGATTTGCAACAAGAAAGCCCCAGCTTATCACTAGCAAAAAACCATATAAATATTTTTTTCTCAAATATTACATGAGTCAATGAATATTAAAATGCTAATACAAATGAGTTTTAATTTCCATGAAAATAATAAAGGCAACAATATTAAATTTTAAAAGTTTTGCATAACTTTCCCTGCTTTATGAAGAGCTGAATTTGAGTATTTAGAATTTACTTCCAAAGTTCACAATATTGTTTTATCTAATAAGCATTTTATGTAAGAATAGGGCCTATTTCTTCAATGCTTGTGCAGCACTTATATATGTGGAGTCCCGTTTTATGTCCGAAGACTTTAAACTCTGCTACTCTTAATATGATAATGGAGTTCTCAGAAAAACACACTGTAATCTGTGTGAGCTATTAGAGAGGTGACATGTTAGAAATTAAAGAATTAAGAGAAAAAAATAATTTATGCATTCTGATTTCCAGTGGATTTTATTTTGAATGGTGAATCCTGTTTAAACAGAGCGGTCCTCTGATGCTTCCTAAAATTGGGCCACTGAGTATAAAACAAGGCAAATAGTAATTGTTCTGCTTTACTGGTAAATTTAAGTAGTTCTCCATACAGGGTCCTGACTGACATGCATCAAAGTTTACTGCTTAATTATTACCCAGCACCAGACAGGGAAATTGCAGATTCCCCTACAAGGCAGAAGTTAATACACCTAAGCAATTTGGTTAGGAGCACTGATCCCAACATCTGGCTTTGAACACATAATTTCCATTGACTTTCATGGGGTTTTGGAAGTTCTAACCTCCTTTTGCAAACTCCAAGCCTGTGGATGAGAGTCATGTCTTAATTTGATCATTGAAACTCCCGATATACAATTTAAGTCAGTCATTTGGGCTCCCTGAACAGTTGGTAGAGGAGGATGTGCACCTCCGGAAGACAATTTGTCCCATATGAAGAAAGACATTTAAGACATGTAGGGTAAATTTGCTTTTGAATTATCTGCTTCTCTCCTTTCACTGTTGAGATAATAGTACATGCCTAAATTTTAGACGAAGAGAAATTAATCCAATATATAATTACAGTATTGCAGCATCACTATAGGCCCCAAATCTTTGACCTACTAAATATTAATAAAGACCAAAAAAACCCCAAGATCCACTCCTGTACAGCAACTAGGCAGAAAGTTTGTGATTTTCTGATATTCATGTCAGTACATAGTTTTGTGTTTATTATATATCCAAGAAGCTTAATTTTCAAAAAGAGATAGCTGAGTAGATACCATAGAAGTACACCAGACTTCCTTCAACCTCACAGAATACAGAATACATATTTAAACTGAGACAGTCACAGATCTGTGACTCACACTACCTGGCACAGCAGTGCTTGTATCCATCCAGCTGCTCCTGATCATCCTCAAATCCTAACAACCAGGTGGGGAGTGCTCCAATGCTGTTGCTCAAATCATGCATGTGAGTTTTCTGCAACAATATAACTAGACACACTCCGGTGGCTATGCTATCAATTTAATGGTAGGAGCTACATTGTGCCACTGACCTTCTATTCCAGGTTTACTAGTTCAAAGACAGCCTCAGAGTCTAAAGCAGCATCAAACGACTCATCTGTAGCAACAGAATCAAGGAAGCCTTGACACAGTTATTAACAGAGTGATCCACAGCCAGGGGTGAAAGGATTGCTTGACAGAGCCTTTCCAGTGCAATTGAGTGTTCCCAGGCATCATTCTATCCATGTTTGATTGCACACTACAAATATTACCTTTTCCAGCCTATGGGCCTTACTGCAATTCGTACTAATAATAATCACTGTATTTTTTTCTGGTGTTTTATCCACCTCATTTTAAACAACTTAGTCACTCCACTTGTGTGCCTGCTGTATGGTGTAATTACTGAAGGTCACAGCAAAAGCCTGAAGCATAAGAAACAGCGAACTCAACTGGTGGGGCCCCCAACTGACATCAGTTGACCTACTTTTCTTGAAGTCAATGAAGCCAGGAACAATTGAGGGTTTAGCTCTTTTTTTCCTAATTATTTCTGCTTTAATCACAACTCTAGCCTTCTTTAAGGACCTCCACAGCTGGAACCTGTACAAGAAATAACAATAACCTCTCCAAACAATGATTAAAATAAAATAGTTGGTACCTGCTCTGCTGGTTTATAAGAAGACTTTATACTGGCACTGCATTGACTTGATCTGTCAGGGCTGGGTAGTAGACAGGCATAAAATTCCACATGATGTCCTGAATTTAGCCAGCCTAGTAATGGCTTTCCCCAGATCATTCAGCCAGTCAATCTTGATAGGATGAAAAAGTATCTGTACACAAGGCAGATTATTCAGGTACAGAAATTCATGACAACATGGCCATTGAGGCCAAAAACATAAGAGCTTTCAAAAAGCAGCTAGAAAAAAATGATGAAAAAAAAGTTAATTCAGACTTACAAAAAATAAAGATGCAGGCTGAACTTCTGGCTTGTAGTCTTTAAGGCTTTTGTTCCTGGAAGATGGGAAGATATACTCAAGAAATAATTGGAATTTAAGCTTTTTCTTGTTTGGTAATCTTGACCTAAGGATCCATTGCAGATCACTCCCAAAATGACTGAGCTCTCAGTGGACATTTAGCTCTAACTCATAACTTATTATCATTCTTAGTCAAGCACTCTTTACCCTTAACAGTAACAGTGCCGTTTGCTTTCTAGCTGGCTTCCATATCTTCATCTGAACAAGATCTTTCTGGTTTGGGGTGTTGTTTTTTTTTTTCTTTCTTTTTGACTTCCCCTTCCCCAAAATATCCATATTCCCCATATCTTTACTTTCACTAGATCCTGTTTTCTAGTAAGAAACTAGATATGGAATGCCATGTATATGCACACACATATATATGTGTGTGCATACTTATGTACTGTGCTTAATTCTTTACAATTAAGCTTGGTGCTAATTGTTTTTGTGCATTAGTCATAATCACTTTTTAAGCAGCAAAGCCTATTATTGCTGTAGTGTGTGGTTCAGATGCCCTGCAGATTTGAGTAATTTTGGGTAATGCAGCTGCATGTGGTAAAAAGATTTTACAATGCCTATAAAATTTTGCCTCATGACATGTTCAGCAAGTGAATCTGTGGCACTGTGCAGCAGTTTCAGTACTTTTATTAAATAGTGGATACCATCACATTATGCAGGTTTAAACAAGACCCATCCTTAGAGACAGAGATTAGAGGTCTAGAGTTTGGGGTGAGAGTTCACAAGGAGCAGTTTCTGCCCATCTAATCTGGTGTGTTCACTTTATCCTAGATTTTGGATGTGTGATGTTGGCTCATCTTCCCTCAAATGTCCTATATGTTGCTGAATACAAAATACTAATGTTGCACAAATACAACAGTGTTGCATAGTGAACCACTAGAAAGGAAATTTGAAAAAATGGTTCAATTATCATACAAATATAGATCACTGCAAAATTAGAGGAGAGAGACTTGTTCCACTGGGGCTCTGGGTCTCATCTTCTGTCACGTGGCAGGGTTAAAGCATTCAAATGTCTTTCTCCTCATCTCATTTAGGTGTCTAAATGTTATTTGCCTGAGTCTCAGCTAGGCATTCAAAGGTGCTATTGCAGTCAATAAAAGAGATCCTTCCAGACAGTGACTTGTCTCTTCCTCACATAGGTCTCTACTGTGAGACAGGTAAAGAGCTCTCAGGAGGTAGTAATTTATATCTGCTGGTACAAAAAAAAAGTCAAACCTGGGAGCACTAGATGTAAGCACCCAATATTTAGCTATCTAACATGGAAAGGAGATAAATTCCACTATTTTCAATCCTAATCTGAATTAGTAGGACCAAGCAATAAAGAGAGTTATATCACAGCTGTTCTTTTCTATCACACACAAAGACGACTTTTAAGTAGGTTGGAAAACTGGGAATATTCTGTTTATTCACATGCTATTCCTGCTGAATCCTAAAGGGCACCACCAGCAGTTTTTGTAACAGTATTCCAAGGCATAATTTAATACACTTTTAGCATGTGGGTTTGTTGTTTTGGTTTTGGGTTTGTTTGATTTCCCTCCCCCCCCCCTCCCAGTTTTCATCCAAGGCTTCAGTAACAGGGTTATAGAGCTCCTAGATCAATGCTGAGTAACATCACACCAACTCAAGAACTGAACTGAGAGCTTTTGCTTTTGCCTGCAAATAAAAAAGCAATATAAGCCTGTCCTCACTCAGCTAGTCACAGGAAAACCACTATTCACATCCTGATCTTTTGTGCAAAAACCCTGGAGGCAAAAGCTGTTGTTTCTGTTGCTAAAATACCTGTTTGCTAAAACAACAAATGGAAATCTACCCACACAATATCTCTAAGGAAAAGAAGTTAAATTACCTGAGTGCATTACTTGGCATGATTATCACTTCGAATTGTCATGATGCAAAACACCACATTGCAGCTTTGAGTGTGCATCACTTTACAATCAAAGTAACTTTCCCTCTATTCCTTCCCTATTTGCAACTCATAGGCAAGATAAGTGTATGATATAAAGGCAGGACTTGCAATAGGAAGACTTTCAAGTGATTTAGAAGTGATTAAGATGGGATGAGCGCATGGTTCTTATTAAATCTCTTATCCCTTGGTGAAGACAAAAGATGGCTAACACAAGCACGCTGTGATCATATCAGATGTCACAAGGACTGTGCCTTTAAAGATTATTCAACATTATGTCCTAAATAAACCCACAGGCACAATTATTGAAATGTGTTGCAATCACACTTAATTAGTTTCAGTTAAGCCAGTACAGAAGCATCTTCTGCAATGAACTTTAACCTTCACAAGTCACTTCCACATTCTTCTTTGGATCATATTCCCTTTGAATATCCTTCTCCACCCTGCACCCCCAGCCAATAGGTCTCTCTTTTCTGAAAAGCCACTATTCTATCCCTGCAAGCACTTGGGAGGACATAGCTCATAGTATCAGAAAAAACTCTTTAATTTACCTCTTTCCTAATACCTTGATGGCTACTGCAAAAGTGAAAACTGACACAATACCTCCCCTCTCAAATTAACACCAATTTTCCTTAAAAGAAATATCAAATCTTCAGAAGAGACACTTCTTGACACTACTTTTCATGAAATATTTGACAAAAAGCAAGAAAGTTTTTACTGTAATACTCCATGGTTTCTTGACATTTGACCTGGCTATTTTTTTTTTTTTTTTTCCCTCAATAACATACATGGCAAGTGTAAAATAATCTCCCTAAACAGTCTAATTCCATGTGCAGTGTCCTGCATGGAAAACTAACAAGGCCAAGAAGATGAAATCCTGGGAAAAGATCCATCTCTCTCTTTTTTTTTTTTTCCCCCCCAAAATAGCTCTGATTTTTTCCTCCCTTTTTGTCTTCATAAAGATTTGGTTTTCTTTTTTAGATGATGCATCTTCAGAACAGAGAAACTGATTTCCATCCAGATCCATTATTATTTCAGGAGCAAGCATGTCAAAATGAATAATATTTCTAGTTTTTAAGTGGTTTATTTTAACATTTTCAAAATTATTCATTTTCCTTTTGACTGTTTCAGGATTATATTGCATAGGTAGGTAGGTACATAGATAGATAGATAGATAGATAGATAGAATGAACAGGCACACACTGTGGTTTATGAATTGCTTTAGATTAGAGCACTAGGGCACATCCGGGGAAATGACAAAACCAGGTTGAAGAATAATTAAAAAAAAAAATCTTTCAGAATTTTCACAGGTAAGAAAAGTGTTAAAACTAGTATTGTCCTTGTGACAGTTCAAGCTTTGATGAATCTACACTCTCTAATGAAACAGATCACATAAAAAATTCCAGTTCACTACCCATTTCTACTTTACCCTAATTTAGATCCCCTGGAGTTTTTCAAAAGTATAAAATTCTCTGACTACAAGCTCTGATTCTTCTTGTTTTCAACATACCCTGTCCCTTTTCTGGGTCAGTGTTGTTTCTGATATTAAGACCTCTTAAAACCAAACAGGATTAATTGTAAGCCTAGTATCCAGATCTCATGGACCTGTCCTCTCTCCATCCCTTTGAATGACCCCACAGATCCTTTCTGACACCACTGAAGGTGGGTGACAGGAAATGAGGAATATTCTCATTCCTGACCTCCATGCTATGACAATGAGTCTTGTATTAAGGCTCCACAAGTAACCATCTAGCAGTGCTGTCCAGCAAAGTTTGCACACTACTGCTTTGCTGGGGAATTAAAAGAAACAACACCATGTGCAGTGCTGTCAACACCTTGGCAATATCAGCCTTTCCTCAATTACTTTTGCTTACAAATTACTCCTAATTTTGTTCTTTAAAGCTAGTTAAGAACAAGCGCTGGTAGGATTGATGGGGAACTAACTGCATGATTAAGTAATTACATTTTTAAAGCTTGCCTTACACTACAACTAATGATTTGTCACACAGTAGCAGAAACCCAAGATAATGAATGAGAAATGTTTACATGTAGTTAGTTTCTTCCAAGTCTTTTGTCATACCCTGACTGGTGCCATATATGCATATGATTCTCAAAGAAAGAAAATCTATTATATTATCTGAATATTTCTGAGCAATTTGTTAGACCTTTGATCCCATGTACCATTTATTATGTGATTTGTCCTATAATCAAAAGTCATTTGTGCTAGAATGAAACAGAATTGGTTTTGGATAAAATAATTTTCTCTCAGAAAATGGTGGTTTCACTAAATTCTAACATGCTGTTGATACACGACGCCACAACACTCAGCACACCAAGAGTAATTTGAACCTGCTTCAATAGTTCTGAAGTTCATAATTTTGGTGGCGTGGTTTTTTTGTTTGTTTTTGTTTGGGTTTTTTGTTTGTTTTTTTGGTTTTGTTTGGTTGGTTGGGTTTTTTTGTTTGTTTGGGTTTTTTTTCCCTTCATTATGTCTTTCAACTGAAAGAAGACTTTTCAGGCTGTGTATGTCTGAGGTTTTAATAAAGTTGCTATAATTTTTCTGAAAGGAAACATTTCAGTAATTCCACCTGCTAAAATTCTGAAATTCTGGCACTTTTTTCCCCTCAGTTGACACAAATTAAAATAAAGAAACAGTCTTTAGAAAAAAATATTCCAGGTTTTGATCAGCTCTAATCATGATCTGATTTGATAGCCAGCTGAATTAATTTGATGAGATGTTAACTATTATTTAAAATGTGGGAGCATTTGGAGGCATCAAACACAATTGTGCCACAACTGAACGAGGCACTGCACAGTTGCTGATGGGCAGCTGATATACAGTGAGAGCACGTGGGGGAAGAAAAAAGGACTTACCCAAGGTCAGAGGAAACAACTTGTGGTTACTAATCTGATTCTGTCCTCATTCAAAAATATTAATTCTAATACTTTATGCCCTTCTATTGTATGAGTCAGACGTAGCTGAAATTAAGGGATATTTTTGGGTTGTAGTTTGTTTTCTTGTTTGGCTTTGTTTGTTTTTATCAAATCAGATACTGTAACTAAGTCACCAGAATAAGTTATCTAACATTTAGGGCTGTCTCCAGTCTATACTTTTACTCATCAACTGTAATGTGTCCTAGGGGCTGCCTGCTTGTTCAAAAAAAGCAACAATAAACAGCTATTCTTGAACTGAAAAAAGACTATGGCATTGGATCTACTTCAGGACAAGGGAGAAATGAAAGATTTAAGAAGCCACTTTGCTTTAGAGCTTAGAAAAACATATTTGGTTCTTTAGTTAAAACCACAAGTATGGGACAAGTGGGAGCCCTGCTTCCTGCCGCAAGGACTGCCTGTCACACCCCTCACATCTCACCACCTTCACATCAATGCTGTCATTCAACCTGGCATGGGCAAAGGCAGTAGCAAGATCATGATCAGTCTGCTCTCAAACTATGGTGTCTTTAACATCTGTCCAACATCACCACTCCTGGTCATACTCACTGTTGAATAATTCAGGCCAATGAGAAGGGTTTTATGTATTTATTGTAATCTCAACACGTGAAACCATTTCTACTCTACACTTAGGCTATTTTCAGAAAACACAGACTAAAGGTGCCTGTTTAAGAAGAGATTTGGCTGCATTTAGAAAAGTAAGGAATAGATTGCTACTGACCCAGAGAGTTGATGAGCTACCAAAAAGCATGTCAGAAGTAGTAACAGTTATGAAATGATTGTCCAATACAGGAAGTCTGTAACACAATGCAGCACAAATCGCCAATCTCTTAGTACATAGTTTTATTTTTAATCTTCAGAATATTATGCCTTGAAAATACTCACCACATCTTTGGAGAAGTAGGAGTAATTTGCTGATAACATCAGTCATAGCAGGTCTTCTTTGCTGTTGTGAGCAGACTAAATAAAATTTCAGTCTTTTAATAGTTGTGGCAAGTCTACCATTCTATCCAGAAGACAGTGTGCCAAAAAACCCTAACAAATAGAATTGCCTATACTAATTATATTGCAAGAATACATACAGACTGCTTTGGATGTTGAGCTGAAATGGATGTGCACATGGGGTTTCTGTTGTTGTGGGGTTTTTTTTCCTGTGAGCTTTTAAAATTTTCCCCTTCCTAGCAGTTACTCTTCCAAACACAAAGGACAACTAAACTGACATCAAATAAAGTTAGTATTCTCCTGTCATTTCTCTGGACATCATCTGTGACAGTTGTGCTTGCGGTGATTCAGTCCCTCACACGTCACTGTTTTCATGTCAGCTCTCCATTTCATGTTGCAGAAATCCCTTCTGTCAGCTCCCATTCAGTTTGATAGGTCATGCTTACACCTGCAAGCTGGGGCAGTGCCTCTCTGACAGGATCTGTCACAGCACAGCAGTCACCACGCTCATCCAAACAGCAACTTCAGTCAGCAGCAAGTTTGTTACGATGACTTTTAGGATTGGAGGTTTTCTCTTTTTTTTTTTTTTCCTTTCCCTCTGACTCTTCTATTCCAGCAACACATACTGGGACCTACAAGAGAAATGACAACTTTTATTAATGGGTAGAAACCAGAGACTTTTCTGGCAAAGTCAGGTGAAGATGATGGCTTGTTTTCCTGCCTTGGTCTGCGCCAAGACTATTACAGGATGTCATGACAGCTAGAGCATTCCTTGGGTGTGCGAAGCTCATGAATCATTTAAATACATGTCCCTGTATTCCTAAGCCATGCAGCTCAAGGAATCATTAGAATTAGAGATGGCAAAAGCCTCTGAGGTCATCTGCTCTGTCCACTCCTGACAACTCAGGATTGTTTTCTCTAGGCACTGAAGTGGTATGTCCTCCAGTCCTCTGTCTACTCGCATTTAACTGTGTGTAGGATGTCACTGGATTTTCAATTACTCCCACAGATCTCACCCTTGGAAAGTCTCTGCCATTAGTCAACATCCATATTTTATTTTACCCCACAACAGGTCTCGGCAAGTTCTTGAATCTTCAGAAGCTACACAAATTAGAGGAGGAGGAGGAGGACTGAGGTCTAGGACTTGTGTGTCCTTATGTTCTGCTCCATGACTTTCCATAACCCTCCTGGCCTTTTCACTTTTGTCTATATAAAGCCATTTTATTAAAGCAAAGAATTTGTCTCTTGGTATGCTGTGACTGTGACTAGTGCATAGCTATTAATTATTGTCCCTTTATGGAGTTATATCTTGTTTATTTTACAAGAAATAAGTATGCATTTCATCTTTTCACTGTCAAAAGGCTAACTTCAGTGTGATCATGAGGTACCTGATAAACCTTGGTTGTTGGACATCACTTGTACAGGCTATGATCTTAGTTCATGGGGTAGAAGAGTCCCTACCCTTCAAGCTCAATGTACTGTCAGGTATCTTCATGAAACTGAATCCCTGAAAACAAAGGTGGAGAGTCTACAGATTTATTCTTATCACATTAGAAAAAAAAAAATGATGTGTAAAGAAGTCACATGAGAACATGAAGACAGTATGACTGTGGTATCACAGTTTCATACATAGTGTGAAGGCAGCTATGGAATATGTGAGCACGCAAGTTTTCAGAAGAATTCAACTTCGTTCTTCCCTTTCTGTCCAGAATTTTATAGATAATTGTACTGTATCTGCAAAGTACATCACTTAAATTGAAGGGTCATATCACTTATTCTGTATCACAGGCTTCCAAGATGAATAATACATGGTACAAAATCATGAACTTGTTCATAACTACAGTATTTGCTGTCTGTCTTCTTAGATGAGATGAGACAAATAAGAAACACATCTAGAACTGCTTTCTGTATATGACTAATATTAACTTTTAAAATCTGCCCAACTTAAATGAAGGAATAGGATTTAAATTCCACAAATGAAGCTCTGAGGTTTTTTTTCTGGAATAAAGCAGAAATTCTTGTGTTCTCTGTCAGGACAAATTCAGGTGATCTAAATTTGGGCAAAACAGGTGTGGAGACTAAAATGGAGATGGACACAGGTTGAAGATTGAAGAGCTGCAGTGAATTAGTCAGAAAGATTGAGGTTTTCTCTAGAAGTTTAAAGGCATCAGTGTTTTTGTAATAAAGGGTTGTGTTTTAAGGTCTAGTAGCTTATTAATTGTGGGAAATATTTGATGGCCAGATAAAAAAGACTATCAAGTCTAGAGCAGGCAGAGAAAACTATCTTTGTGATGAGCATACTTGTCTGATAATTTGAGGTGAATTTTCATTGTCAGTGCTGTAATAAGATCTTTCATTAAATTCAAGTAAATTGCTAGAAACATGGTCACATCATATGTGGGAGGACATTCAGATGAATATGAGAAGACACCAGAGTGGTCTGTTTCTAAAATCTTTAACACTATGGTCTTGGTATCATAGAGCTGTACCCAGAATAATTGTCTATGGGAGATGCCCACTGGTGAGTGTCTGTTATAGTTCTAGAGTCAAGGTTACTAATTTTGCATGGCCATCACTGCATTCTTACCCAAAGCAGGTGTGAGTCTGTCCTCATTCCATACATACCTGTATCACAGGAACCTTGATCTGATCATGTATATTTAAATATAAAAGCATTTAAATGTTTTATGCCTTGAAATTATTTTTTTAAGATATCTGTCATGGTCAAGCAGCTATCTGTTCCTGACCTGGTGTGGGTTGCCCATGAGCTACAGTCCCCTCAGAGTCCATGTTTCATGGAGCACCTTCCTCCAAAATTCCCCCTCCAATTGTCCCTCCCCCAGTAATGTCTTCTTCCATGTGTATCCTCCATTTCTTCCCACATTTCTCCAAACACATTTCTTCATCTATATCCTCCCATCTCCTCTGCACCTCCTTTACATACTCATTTTATTCCTTCTTCTTATTCATTTCTGAATTGTGAATTATTTGAGGCAGAGACTTTCCCTTTCCTCTACTTTCACTGCAGAGATAACTTGGAGACATGGTGTGAGGTCTCAATACCCCTGTTCCCTGCCTGCCTGTAAACAGCCAACATTTGTCATCTCATCCTCCTACCCCAATTGCAGAGAATTCTGGAACAAATCCCTGTTTTCTATGTACGTGTGTGTATGCAATTCTGTAGTGAACATATCATTTTCCATTGGCTTCCAGGGAATTGCAAAGATTAGTAATACCAACCTGAATGAAAGCATTTTTTAAATGTGATTTTTGTGTCCTTGCTTAAAAGAGGGAAAAAAAAAAAAAAAAAAAGTAAGGAAAAATCAATTACACATGGGAGGATAATTTTGGAAACCCAAGTTAAATTTAACCTCTGTTACATCTGCGCAATGAAGACATAATGTTTCTGTGAGTCTCAATGCTGCTTGGCAGGCTGTGAAGCCACACTTCATGGAGGAATCCTAGTATTGAAGTATTACACAAATACAGACACACATACCAGCTAAACACCTCATGAAGAAATGCACAATGAGGGGGAAATAGCATTTGCCTTTCGCTGGGAATCTTAGCTTCCAGAAAAGAAATAATTCTTTAGGTTTTTACCAAGTGAATTTTCCATTTCAGTGTATAATTTCTTTATTTAGCATTACACCGATTATCCATACTTAGACTAATGATCAAATAGCTCTCAAGTCCAAGATATTTGGCTAAGGCAGCCCGCAGGATTTTTCTTTTCCTTTTCAGTCCTTTTTTTTTTTTCCTCTTTTATTCCAAATTTTTAGGGTGATTATAGGGTGTGTAAGATCGTTAAAGGATTGGCAGCATGCACAAAACTAAAATCCTTTATCCTAGAGGCTAAAGGAAATATGAGTTGCCAACATGCAATTCCCTCATTGTCCCGCCAGTGTCCTGAATTAATGGAGTAACCACGCTCTCACTCCACTGAGGCAAGAAAACAGGCTTCTCTGCTTGCCAAGGACCTGACTGAACAAAATGCTTAATCAGACATCTCCCACTCTTAGGATGAGAACTATTAAGCACACATTGAGCTCAAAATATTTCATTGATATTTATCAACCTTAAGGAGCAAAAAAGCTACATTAAGAAGAGGCTTTGGTGTTTGTTGGGGTTTTTTTGTTGTTTGTTTGTTTTGGTTTGGTTTTTTTTAATAGGTATAGTTA
>JANHGN010003776.1:0-17918 GCA_024605025.1 Megaceryle maxima | reverse complement strand
AAGAAAGAAAGAAAGAAAGAAAGAAAGAAAGAAAGAAAGAAAGAAAGAAAGAAAGAAAGAAAGAAAGAAAGAAGAAAAAAGTGCTCTTGGAAGAGTAAAATTTGAGTTTTGTTCCCAGTTCTGACATAGTCTGTGACACTGTGGACAACCCTAGCCTTGGATTTTAGACTGAGGGAAGATCTGCCTTAGACTATCCTGGACTGCAGCAGGTTTCTTTCTGTTTACCTTTATCACTTTCCATTACAATGCATTCTAATCCTAACATATACTTAGACCTTCAGAGACTCATTCCTTAATGGTCCATGACCTATGTCCCACACCACCACATAAAAATGAGCACAAATTACTCTGGAATAGACATTCTCCCATCCCACTTACACTCAAACACAGACACACACACACACTGATACACTTAAACACTTCTCAAACTGAAAGACACTTCTTCTAAGATCCTGTATTTTTTGCAGGCAGGTTTTTTTTCAGGAATGGCTGTTTTCAGGTGGATTTACATTGAAACACACTTTCTGTTTGCCCCTGATGTAAAACAGGGCTATGTCCTTGGTGATCTTGTTCAGGTAGATGGCAAGTTTTTCAGACTGGTGACTGTCTATGTAATAGGTGTACATAGAAACAGCTTCTGTAACAACACTGATAGAATCAGAAATAGGAGCTGTAGAAACTTTCTGCTTGGTGTAATAATATATATATAACAATAGTACAAATGGCTTTAATCAGTAGAAAGCATCACCTAACAATACATATTATGCACAAAGGCAAAATATGTGTGCGCATGTGCACGTGTGGCAGCACGTACGTGTAAAATCTCCGCTTTCTGCAAACAAATGGTCTCGTTTTGTAAAGCTTTACACTCCATTCATGCTGGTTTTGATAGCTACACAAGCCGGGTTGCACATGGGAAGCAGTATCAAGATACTTTCCTCATTTTAAAATGGTTCCCCTCCCAACAGTCCATGGCTGGGATAAACTGTGTTGTACAATCTGCACAGCATCGCTATGTTCAGCAACTCATTTCTGCTGCTAGCATCCCCAACCTCGTATAAACCAGAAGATGCTTTCTCCCACAAAGGAATTTACCAGATTAACTGTGAGTCAGGTCTTAGCAGGATGGCCAGTTAATGTATTGTTTCAGCTACAGCCTAAAATGTAAGCAATGTTTTGCTCTTACTCAACAGCTGTTAGCTCTACCATAAGCTGTTAAAACTCCCTCGTTATTCTATGCAGCCAGGCCAGGCCTATTTCCTGTGCAGTTGTCATCTCCTTAATATATTACGACATTACAAACTTTATTAGTGTATTTTCAGTGCCTTTTTATTTTTTATTAGCTAATGGGCTGCTTTCGTGCACCGTATTTTCTTAGTCTTTCAGAGCTCAGCCTATAAAATGTCCAAACGTGATCCCATCTGGAAGCCATTAAAGATCAATAGAGATGGAATCTGAAGAAGAAAGAAAGAAAGAAAGAAAGAAAAAAAAAAAAAAAAAGAGAGAGAAAGAAAATCTACTATCAAAACAACTATGAACAAAAACCTGTCAGCTTCTGTTTTCAAATCTGGGTATGCTAAAGCACATCACACTTCCAACGTGACAAAAAGCACCATGGTCTTGTTAACAACAGGAACAACTAATCTAGTTTAAAAGAATCATAAATATGATTAAAGCCCGTAGTTTCCTTGGTTCTTTGGGAAAATGGAAACCTTTTGAGCACTCATTGCATTTTTCTGAAGTGCTGGGCTCTTTGTGGGGCAGCAGCTCAGAGGACAACTGCTTCTTTGCCAGAAATATGCGTTATCATGACATGTCCCACTGCAGCTTTCATGGTTGTGTTAAAACTTCTGCAGATATTAACATGGCCGGATTGTGCCCATAATGATGAACCATATCATAATGATGAATTCATATCATAATGAATTATGATATGCATATTATAGCAGATGGACTTGTAAAACCCTAGATGGCCCCAAAAAATATTAACTCTGCATCTTCAGTACTTAAATATTTTGGCAAATATGCATCTCTGCAAAGGTTTTGAAGTTCTCCTGCACCAGATGAAGTGCTTGGCTCTAGAGGGGCTGCCAAGGCAATTGTCATACAGAAAGGCAGGGAGGATTTGAGGTGCAGGAGCAAAAGGGATTGTGAATACGAGTCTTTCTCATGCTTATCCCTGACCCAGTGCAGAAGTCTGCTTCAGGCATGGCACCCAGCCAGGGAGATGTGCTCAGGGCTGGCCTTTGCCTGTGGCATGGGCACTGAGTGTTTCACCCAATGTGATAAAGGCTGTGTTTGTTCTGGGCATATCTCAATAGATGATGCCTGGGGGCTTTAGGCAGTGAAAACAGAGGCAACCACACTTACCTGTGGTATTTCAGATGTCTACAGTATAGACATCTATGTCTGTGTTAATCTCTTTACAGTCACAGAGAGAAGCAGTCATTTCCAGGGCTTGATCCATCTGACCTGCTTTAGAAATGTGCCGTAGGATGAGATGAACTGTATCCCAGAAGGACCTTTTACTTTCCTATGTCTCTGAAGGTAATTCAGGTGGCTAGTTCAGCTACAAAGGCCAGCTCCAGTGATACCCACCCAGGAGCTGTTTGGTCAGTGGTTATAGCTGTACTAGTAAACTAAATGATGCTAGATCCTAAGCCAATGGTCACCACCTAACTCTGATTGCACAATTAAAGTCTCTTAACCTCCAAAGGAATGTGGCTTCCTCCAAACTACCTCCTATTACTAGTCTTTGGGCAGACATCATAGGCCTAAATCTGTCCCTAGCTAGTAGAGCTTTGAGTTTGTGTGGGCGCTAAGAAATTTGCCCAGAGCTTATCACTCACCCTCTTGCAGAAATGCTTGTTCTAGGGAGTTTTCCTTCAGTGAGGACTGCAGGGAGACTTAGAGTAATTCACTTCAGCCTTCAGAAGAGAAGACTCTGGGGGATCTTATCTGTGAGTGTAGCTACACAATATGGGGAAATAAATCAGACAGAGCCCGATTAGAGGTACCCAGTGAAAGGACATGAGGCAATAGACACAAACTGAAGTACAGAAAATTCTGCTTAAACATTAGGAAACCCCTTGTTACTGACAGAGCACTGGAACAGGTTGCCCAGATGGGTTTGTGGAGCCTCCATCCTTGGAGATATTTGAAGGCAAACTAGACACAGTCCTAGGAATCTTCCCTCTAGCTGATCCTGCTCTGAGCAGGAGAGATGCCCTAAATGATCTCCAGAGGTCCCTTCCCACCTCAAACTCTCAATTTTGTGATCTTTTTCTGGAGTGACAAAAAGGATCCAACATCCTAATGCTATGCTTCAGTTATTGTGCTGAAGGACTGTCTGAAGCAGCTTTCCCTTTGCTGTCACTGATGGAGCAATTCAGCTTCACAGGAGATATAATTTTGCCTATGCAAAGTATGCAAATATATCTATAGCTCTGTGTTTGAGGGATGTACCTGAAAGATAGCTCTGGTCCCGACACTGAGGGGTACTTACTTTTTACAAAACAAAGTAGTTTTAATGAAAACCAGAGTCCAAGCATCTTGGTGTATTCACTAGGGCACCTTGTTAAAGCTGATAGATTTGGTTTACATCTCTGTTCTGACTTCATGAAAGAAGACATCTGGATCTAGGACCACAACATCCTAAATGTGGATTGTAGGAAACAGAACAACATTCATGTAATCTCTATTTTTTTAATAGAAGCTCTTAAGCTTTATTGAAAAATGTTTATAAAGAAATGCAAATAATTTTTTAGATTAGATTCTTGAAGGAAAAAAAGAAAAAAAAATTTTAGTTTTAAATTTACTTGATACGAGTCTTTTTCTGTCTTTGTCCCCTTGGTTAGATGGCAAAGCTGAAAAATCAGATGTAGAAGAGCCCTACTCTTGAGCCCTAACCTTAGGACTGCTCATGCTGCTGCTATTCATATTGTTCCTCTTTTACTGACAGCTATGGGAACAGCTTTCAGTAATGTTAGATCTACTTTGGGAAAAAAAGAAACCAAATCTAATAGAATGTAACTCTTCTTTTCCTCAGGCTTTTAATGCACCTGCAAATTTTAAAGAAAATTTTACTGTCACTAAGTGAAAATCTCCCCTCTAAACATTTCACAAAATAATAATGATAATGATAGCAACAATAGTATTAACAGAAAGAAGCCTAAAACAATATACCTACAATTTGGTATTTACAGCAAAAGTAGTTTTTCTATTAGGCTATTGCTAGTTTAAAAAAAAAAAAAAAAAAAAAGAAAGAGAGGTCTAAATAACCACCCTTCAAGATTTCAGCTATTCAAGATTTAGCCTTCTCTGCACTGGACACAGAAGTTAACTTAAGACATATGACGTTTTGAAGTGAATAAGAGAGAGAGTGTAGTGTGCATTAAACCTGTAATACATGCCCAGGCAGCCCAGAGATTCAAAGGCACACAATGAAGCAGAATTTTATTCAATAACGGTAAAGAACAGCAGAAGATTTATATTTTGGTACCAAAGCAATGGAAACTTTAGGCAGGAAAAGCAGATAACTGTTAGATTTTGCAGCAGGCTGCTTGATAGCTGAGGTCACCAAACTGTGCAAGTGAAAGGACGCATTTGAGAGCATTTGTGCTTTGCCAGCACCAGGAAAAGCAACACACAGTTTAAAAATACTGCCCCTCGATGGGAGAAAATGTATTTCTATTAAGGGACCAGAATTGCGCTACGCCTGTTGGAATTTTTGCTTGTGCACAGGAATTTAGCTCCAGGTTCATGTCTGTCACTAAAATTGACAACTGCCTATGGCTCTCTACAATTGAAACGTAGATCTTAAATTTCACATCATTATCCAAATAAAATATATCTGCCAAGGGGGACTGGTATTACACAGTTAGAGAACTGTGATACCAGTTGTCTGATTAACATATTGAGAGGAATATAAGAATTTCTCACCTATTTTCCAGAGGGAGACTAACTGGGGAGCTTGTGGTAAAGAGTCTAATTGAACATCCTCCCTCTGCTAACTACGTAGATGCCCAGAAATATGTCTGCTCTATGCAAGCAAGTTTTCCCTCTGCATATTACATTTGCTTTTTAGGACAGTCAGGAGGAAATTTTTTTTATTATTATTTTTTTATTAAAAAAAAAAAAAATCTCCAAATTTTCATCTTGAAAAGTGTATGAATTTCCATAGCAAGAAAAAAGTAACACATGCAAAGAGTCTGTGTCTTAAACAGAGAAGCAGCTTTTGGAAGCAAGAAGCTCTTTTGCACTACATCTCAATGAAGCAGAGAACAGAGGAAATCTGACCAAGCTTCGTTCAGACCCTGAAATATTAATAGCTGAGAAAGATGTGAATTTAAACATTACATGCAGAGTCCAGTTCAGAACCAGATCCACTTTTCTCCTGTGACTGAGGTCAGGATTCAGAATCAGTTCATTAAAGCATCTGGATAACTAGGATACTCAGAACCAAATATGCATCTGAAGTTCTTTCAGGTTCTGTGAGTGAAATGTTCGTGACATATCAGAGAGATCCTCTTTCATATCTTTTGTTTTGCCAGGGCTTAAGAAATACAAAACTGGGACTGAGGGCTCAGACACAGAACAGAGTGTTGCTGTAAGTCAGCTGAGCCACAGTAGGAGTTTCTGTGCACATTCTTAGCCCATGACATATGTGAGCTAATGAGAATCACGTTACCTTCCAGTGAAATAAGTTTAAGTTGGCACAAATTACCTGCACAATTGACACAGATGAAGAACATGCCCACAGACAGTTGACACCAATAAGTGGATGTGCCATCCCCTGTATCTCACCCTGCAGACAAATGGACCCATTCCAAGTTTATTCTATGTATGGGAGTAAATAGAATTTGACCCATACCCAGGTCTCTGCAGGTACAATTCATCTACTTGCAGCCATCTAAAAAGTAGAGGCTGCCACAAAAAGACTGCAGCCAGTAGGCCAAAATAAGGGATTGAAAACTGGAAGAAGTCCAAGAAAGGCTGCTAACCCAGTTACAGAGCTGGAACATACAAAGCAGTGTGAAAAGATGCTGAGGGAACTGTTTTTAGCTTGGAGAACAGAAAGCTAAATGGGAATCTGTCTTTGCAAAGGGTTGTCGGGCATTGGAACAGGCTGCCCAGGGAAGTGGTTGAGTCACCATCCCTGAACATGTTTAAATGCCATATAGACATGGTGCTTGGCAATATGGCTTACTGGTGGACTTAGTGGTCAGATTAATGGTTGGACTCAATGATCTTAAAGGTCTTTTCCAACCTTGGTGATTCTATGAATCTAATTGTTGCTTCTAACTACCTAAGGTGGAGTTTTCAAGAAATTAGTATTTTTCCTTGAAGGGGCACAGGATCCTTCTTGCCTTTTTTGAAGATAGGAGTGACATTTGCTTTCTAACAGTCCTCAGAAACCTTCCCCAGTTGTTGTCACCTTTCAAAGATAAATGTAAGTGTCCTTTTTAAGACCTTGTCTAGCTACTTCAGCACTGATAAATGCATCACATCAGATTCTATGGACATGTGTATGTCCACCTTGTTTAAATGTTCCATAACCTGATCTTTCTCCACCAAAGGCGTCTTTTTTGCTCTGGAATTTCCCTCTGGTCTTGGGGACATGGGAATCATGAAAGCCAGTCTTAATAGTAAAGACAGATGAGGAAAGCATAAAGTATCTCATCTTTTTCTGTGTTCTCTGCCACCAGGTCCACTGTTCCATTCAGCAGCAAACTTTCTTTCTCCCTGGTCTTCCTTTTCCTGCTTATCTGCTTGTAGAAGTTTTTCTTCACATCACCTGTGAAATGCAAGCCCAGGTGGGTTTGTCATTTACTATCCCTGTCTCCACACTTGGACAGTGTCTTTATACTTCTTCTGGGTCACCTGACCTTGCTTCCATCTCTTGCATGCTTCCTTTTTGTGCCTGAGTTTTGTTAGGAGTTCCTTGTTCATCCTGGCACCCCTGGAATGGAACAGACTATTTCACTTGGACATACGATGATCTAGTCCAACTGCCTGACAAATTCAGGGCTTACCAAAAGTTAAAGCATATTCTTAAGGGCATTGTCCAAATGCATCTTAAACACTGACAGGCTTGGGGCATCAACCACCACTCTAGGAAGCCTATTGCAGTGTTTGACCACCTTCTTGGTAAATTAATGCTTCCTAATGTCCAGTCTAACCCTCCCCTAGTGCAGCTTTGAACCATTCCTGTGCATCCTGTCACTGGATACAGGGAGAAGAGCTCAGCACCTCCCTTTCCACTTGCCTTCCTCAGGAAGCTGTAGAGAGCAATAAGGTCACCCTTTAGCCTTCTTTTCTCCAAACTAGACGAACTCAAAGTCCTCAGCCACTCCTGATGAGATATTCCTTCCATTCCCTAATAGTTTTGTTGCCCTCCTCTGGATGTATTCAAGGACCTTCACATTCTTCTTAAGTCATGAAGCCCAGAACAACACACAGTACTCAAGGTGGAGCCTCACCAACACTAAATACAGTGACATAATCACCACTTTTGACAAGTTGGTTATATTTTGTTCATGGCACCGCAGGGTGTGGTTTGCCCTCTTGGCTTCTAGGGTGCACTGCTGACTCATATTGAGCCTGTTGTCAAACAACACCCCCAGATCCCTTTCTTCAGGGCTGCTTTCCAGCCACTTGTGCCCAGCATTACCTAGATGGAGATTCTGTTATTTTCACTTGTTAATATTCACCCCATTAACCACTGCCCAATGCTCCAATCTACCTAGATCCCTATGCAAGGTCTCCTGTCCCTCAAGAAAGTTAACAGAACCTACCAGTTTGGTACCATCAGCAAACTTGCTAATGTTGCATTCAAATCCTACATTGAGATTGTTGATAAATATATCAAACAGAACTGATGCTAGAATTGAACCCTGAGAAACACTGCTGGTGACCGGTCACCAGCCAGATGTAGCCCCATTCAATACCACCTTTTGAGCTCTGCCCTTCAGTCAGTTCTTCACCCAACACACCATGAACCCACATCATCCCACAGCCGGACAACTAGTCCAGGAGGATGCTGTGAGGGACAGTATCAAAAAACTTACTAAGATCCAGAAAACTACATTCACCACCTTCCCTTCATCCACTATGTGGATTTTTGAATTCCTTTCTGTTGGATGGACCATTCCTGAGGTTGAAGGAGGTGATCTGTGAAAGTCAATCATTTCTCTTGTATCTTCTTTTTTTTTTTTTTTTTCCCAGAATGCTATCCCATAGTGTTCTTTCAAGGAGGTCCATGAAAAGGCCAAAGAGTCTTTGGAGTCTAGTGCCATGATCATGTTTCTTGTCTGGCTCATTCTTGCCAGGATCCTGAACTCCAGTATTGAATAGCTGTTGCAGCCAAGCCTGCTCCCAGCCTTCCCATCCCACACTTGGAAGCATGAGGACAGTGCTTCTCCTCAAAACCTCTTTAATCATCTAAATCAGGAAATTATCCTCTGATGCACTCCAGAAACCTTCTGCACTGCTTGTTCCCTGCTGTGTTACTCTTCCAGCAGATATCTGAATGTGAGGTATTTGCTTCGTAGACCATAAAGAAACCTTAAATGCCTGATTTTTGCTGGTAAGTTAACAAGTAGACAGCTAAAACTGGATGAAGTGATACTCAGTGTACATGGGCCTTCCAACTCTCTACACTTACACACCACTAGCAAACCCTCCATTCAGCTTGTTTTGATAAGGATGAAATGTATAATCATGACCTGAGGAGGGACAGACACTAGATGTGAAGGATTCCCTGACTTCTTTGAAAGATACTGCTCTAAACAGAAAGGCTAAAAAATAGTTAGGGATCAGAAAAGAGAAAGCAGCTTGATGATAATGCCTAATATCTTATTGTGTCAGGTAGATTGAGTAAGCTTCGGAGAAGAAATCATGGGAACAGAGTGGACAATGAAGGAACTATCCTTGCCTTGGTATGCTGCATGGAGAAGTCCACCATTGTCCATTTACACTGTCTGACTCTTAGATGGGTGTTAAAACTGAACATGGTTCAGAGAAAAGTCTTATACTGGGATAATTAAGGGGTTAATTTAGCAAATTGTCTGCAAAGAAGATTGCAAGGATTTTAATTTAGAATCTGTGTTTCTCATAATATCAACTATTAAATAAACCATTTTTTTAACAGAGAAAAATACTAGAGGGGTCAGATAGTAAGATGCTGAAGTTAGACAAGGGAAAAAAACAAAGAGAGCACTAATGCTTAGCACAGCCAAGGCATGACACCAAA
Source organism: Megaceryle maxima (assembly GCA_024605025.1). Taxonomy (NCBI): domain Eukaryota; kingdom Metazoa; phylum Chordata; class Aves; order Coraciiformes; family Cerylidae; genus Megaceryle; species Megaceryle maxima. Next base: position 8,665 of record JANHGN010003776.1, on the reverse strand, counting down.
CATCAAAAAGGTGGCATAAATGCCTCTAGTTTAGATATTTCCATATAAAGAAAGACTGGCTTACCAAGGGATTTGGTTTAGCCAGGAATGGATAATTAACTCAAAACAGATTTTAATAGGTAGAATTTTATCACCTGTTTTACACAGAAAATTAGATTCAACATTCATTTGTTTGGTTGGTTGGTTGGTTTCGTTTGTTTTGTTTTTCTGGCTATAATATGTGATTACTTCCAGAGTCAGAGCATTTTTTATATGAAGGATTTCATGTTATTTCCAGAAGAGGGACATTGGGAAACAGTAAAATCTGCCATTAAAGAATCTCTAATAAAGACCTTCTTGTGTCCAGCAGGAGGCTGCAGTTTCTCTGGGAAAGGGAATGTCTCTTAATATATACCTAGGCAGCACCTATCACCATATTTCCTGAGACCTTGCAAAGCTTGAATATTAATGCAACTCCTCATTTCTAATGGTGCCAGAAAACCTAGAGAGGCCCTTTTTTTTGTTTTAACTTTGTTAACTTCCACTGAAAGATTGGATTTCAGGCACACCATCCACACTTGAATGAAGATGTGAACGTTGTGCAGGTTGGTGGAAAAAAAAAAGAGTTTAATGGTGTGGTGCATTCTGCACATTAATGCTTGAAAATGCTGCTTTGGGGTTTCTATTGGTCATTTGGATCTCACTTTTTTTTTTTAAGCCTTTGTTGGAAAAAGAAAAGGAGAAATGGGAAAAGAAAAAAAAAAAGGTAATGAACAAAGAGACAAAATGTTCCATCATACTGAGCCCCTTTTTGTGATAATTTAGTCTCAGAAAGAGTCATTTCCAGTCACAGGCAAAGCAAATACTGAGTCATTATCAGATCTTGATCCACTGCCATTTATCTTCTGCACCAGAAGGAGTCGACTTTGGTTGGATATGCACAGTGTCAAAACGCTTAACAAATTATTCTGATCTTTTTTATCTCTTCAACAGCTTTTTGGTCTTTCAACAGCTCATTCAGTAGAAAAGAATCAGGAATTTTTCCCATCTGTTGTAAAAGAGAAATTATTTCAACCTGCAAATTATTTCAGACTTGGTAGAGGCACAGAGGCTGTGCTGTTAATGTGCCAATATTTAACATTCTCCCCCCATTCTTGGGGTGCTTTATAGCAGACTCTTTTTTTTTTTTTTTTTTTTTTTCCCTACGGACTGGAATCATTGAATATGGGCTTAAAAATAGCAATGAAGTTATGCAGTTTACAGAGCAGAGATTCAGAATGTATAGCATGTAACAAAAATGTGTGGTAGCATACAAACATCCATATCTTATAAAGGAGAAAAATGACATCCTGAAAAATGTGAATTTTGTATCACAGCACAGGCCAATGGCATGCCAAGACCAGAAAGTGAAGGTCAGATTAATCTGGTTTTAGGTATTTTTAGAGGTATCTCCAATGTACATCTGCATCTTCTATGTCTGAGTAAACCACAACAGATTCTAACTGCATCTAAAGGAGAAAACAAGATTACAAGAAGACCTCATATGAAAGTAAATATCTAAAATGTTTTTTTTTACCCATTATCTTTCAGTCTAGTATGATAACAACTTCTAGAGCATGTGCAGAAATGCAGCACAGAAGAACACAAAGACTTAAATTTGTACCTCCTGATGAATGAAAGAGCCTTACCAATATTGTGATCTGTGGCTAAAATGGAAACTTATAAATGCCAGAATCAACAGTTACATTTAGCAGCATAAAAAACAAAGAACCCCTGATATGATGCTGTTATGGTCCATTCCCCTCCAGCTCTGCTCAGTCTGAGGCATTGCTATGACATTTCAACACAGACCAGTGCATTTCAGGCATTGAACTTGCCCAGGAAAATAGGCAGCAACTCATTGCCCTTCAAAGGGTCTCATTAGGGGTTACTTGCAAGTTATATGGCTTTATGGCACATATAGGGGGAAATTATTCCATACTTTAAAGTCTCACTATTTATAGCACTGGTGATTTTTTATTTTTTTTTTTTTCCTGAGAGTTTTTAGATCTCGTCTTGAAAAGATCATTCAGACAGAGAGGGGAGAAAAACTCCTTATGAATGACATGAGCACTCATGCCAGTCAGAGCAAGCAGGCTACAAATAATTCACAGGAAGAAAAGCATTTATTCCTTCTGGCTGGCAAATATTGAATGTTTTATTTAAATCTTTTCTTTTGAGAAACCAGGATGCAGCCCTACTACCCTTGTGTAATCCAGACTTCTGGAAGTTGGCTCCCATTGAAATGCCACAGGAAAAGTATCCTGCAACTTAGGATACTGCACTATATTACATCTTATTTTAAAAAGAAAATGAATTTGCTGTTAGGGGTCAAACTGCTTATCCCAGCTAGAGGATACTTTTTTTTAGAAGTTGTTCCTCTAAACCAGGTCCTCAGCTGGTATAAATCTGAACAGCTCTGTTTAAATTAATAGAGTTACACAGATTTACATGATCCAGCTGCTTGATTTCAGCTAAACGGCTCCTGTCAGAAGGCAATTTCTGGTATAAGGGTATAAATCCTTGACCCACACTGAGTCAAGTAGAGAAAAATCAATAACAATTTTTTTTTTTTAATTTCTTCCATTTCATGTACCAGGAAGGGGCAAAAAAAAAAAAAATTAAAAAAAGAAAAAATCAAATGAGATCTGCAATTAAATCTACATAGTCCACAATGAGGTTTACAAAAAGAAATGAGTGAGATGGATAGAAAGAGAAACAGAGCCGATATTGAAAATGTGTGCCCTATTTGCTGAATGCAGCCATTGTGAAGACTGATGGGTCAGAAAAAAAACTGGAAGCTGCAGTGTTCTGTTTATCCAAAAATAAAATATTGCATAGGTCAAGCAAGCACAATGCAATCCTCCCTTCCTTTCACATCTCAGCCCTGACCTGAAAAGACAACTCTCAAATGTGCTGAAAGCCTTTCAGGTTCCCATTCCAGCCAGGGACTGACAGCTTTCCTGAGCTATGCCAGAAATAAGATAGATTTACAAAAATTAATCAAGATCCAATTTAGCAAGAGCTTCAGCACACGTGTAACTCCTAGCTAAGCACTCATTTATGTAGCTTACTAAATTAGTGTGAATTTAAAAAAATAAAATAAAAAAAAATCCCAAACCAAGAGAAAAAATCTTATGGGAGAAACTTTTCAGTCACATTATGTAGAAATGTACCCAAAATTAATTTGAATCAGTTTTATCCCCTTCTGTCCTTTTTTATTCATCTATAAAAATTGGTAAAATAACTCCTTCAGTAGTGGGGGGAAAAAATAAAACTGAAGTTTAAATCCACTGACAATCAGCACAGTCCTCACTTTCGTTAAGAAAGATGTATGTGTATATGCCTATTCAGGAAAAGATAGGAAATTTCGGAGCCAAACTTGGCCATTTTTAACTTGTAACAAATTTCCAAGTAATTTATAACCTTCTGATGGCAAAAATTGCATTGCTCAGGAAAGCTGGCTGAGACCATCACACTCATTTCTCTTAGATAAGTTTACAGTTATCTTGCCAGAACACATGGTTATTCATTCATTCTTGTCTGATCAAACTCGGTTTCAATCTGACCTTCGAAATAAGAGGCTAATATCCCTTTCATTCAGAACTGTAAAACCCCCGATCTTTCTGAAAACTGACAAGCAGAGACAATACTACCAACAGGTGAATCTCAGAAGTTTCAGAACTTCTTTTTTGGGTAAATGTTCAAAAATGCAGAGATTCATATAAAAATTAGGGACAAACGCACCTGTGAGTCCAACACTGACAATATATCTATCAGTGCAGGGACTATCTGTGTGAAAAGGGACATGGCTGACATTATCCCAACTATCCAAGGTGTTCTCTTGGATTTGAAAATTGATCCATTGGGACATCCAAGGGCCTGAGGTGTTTACTACTCTGTGGTACTTCTGTACTTTCTGTTCTGATTTTGACAAGAAACAATCATGAAAACATAAAGTACAAGAAAATAAAATAAAAAAACCCCCTAGTTTTATTTGCCTAGCACTGCATTTATTGAAGAAAATTGGCAAAAAGGCAGTGCTGTTGAAACAATTTCTAGAATTTATTTTGTTTTCTTTGGATCAACTTCAGAAAGACCATACGTTTGTCTCAGTTCTTCTTCCACTAGGCAAAGCTTGAATATCCTTACACAGACTGGAAAAAAAAAACACTAAAACTAAAAACTTAAAAGCCCATCTTTCTTGATATTTTTGGTTTAATTGCATGAGATGACCCTTTTCTTCTTGGTAACATGGGTGCCTCATCCAATGTGTGCTATGGCTCTAGGGTACATTTGCATGCTCTTAATCTGCTGGTGTTTTGCAATAGACTATAACTATGGTCAGTGCTTCTGCTGGAGTAAAGCTGGAGAGAAGCCAAGACACAGCACAACAACTAGAAGAGTGTGTGCTGTGCCTCATTTTCCCACGTTAATGTTATGAAGCGTAACTTAGGAGTCTCAGCAGCCATTCATAGTGGTCCTCCACCCTTCTTTCTGCTCCATTTCTTACCTCTTGTTTATTCTCTGACAGGATATGGTGACAGCAACACGGGTCGATAAGAGAAGATCTTCAGAACTTGTAAACCATTGAGGAACCTGAGTACTATCAGTTACAAAAGCCATTGTTAGTGTTTTGTCGGGAAAAATTTTATACCACCTTGATTTTTCCTGTTGTCTAGGTAATTTGTTGGCCAAACAAAAGAAAACAAAACACAAAAAAAACATGGCGAATAAAAAAAAGACAAATACTGTTAAAAGCATATCATTACCAGGCATAAGTCCTATGCTGTCACTGAAATCATATGTTATCATACCTGTATTTACATTATGAAATACTGGTACCTGAAAAGTAAATCAGGATAGAAAATTAACAGAGGGTGATGGATGCAGTGTCAGAGGGGGCAGATATTTCCCAAGCCTGCCACTGCTTTTTCCTAAGAAACCTCCAGGTTTGGGGCTGCAGTTTAAAAACTTGCTCAGTGATTGGGAAGAGTGAACTACTTGGGGGATATTGGTGCTGGGTATTGGAAAAGGTGGGATCAGAGTGTACAAACTGCCTTGCTCTGTACATTTCTAAGTCTGTGTTGAGTAGTAAACCCCCAAACACCTACCAGTTTTCACTCATCTTCCTAAGACATTTCTGCAAGCTGAAAAGCAAAGAAAAAAAGAAGGAAATTTAGAATCTTAAAGAACATAACCCGTCATTTTATTTTCTCTCCAGAGCATCCCCTCTTTCTTTACATCTAAATTTTCTGTTTCTTTGGACAGAAGTTGCCTTTTTTTCTGCTGCCTCATGCCCTGCATTGTTGGCTTTAAAAAATCAGTAACAAATCTTCTGGCCAAACCACTTATTTAAATGCCCAAATTAATTACCATAAAATATCAGATTAACTTCTTTATGTGTGCCTGATCTTCAACAAAAAGGACTTTTCCTCCTTGAGCTTGTGAATATGAAACTTGCATCCTGCAGCCATGGATAGTGGCCCAGAAACAGTCCTGCAACAGGGCAAGTGCACAGTCCTTTGTTCCACAATCACTTAAACAGAGAATATTGTATCTATTTATTTTTTTTTTTCCAGCATGTAGGCAGAAATTACAAAGTAAGCAAAGCAAAACTCAATGCAGGAATAAAAAGAGGATTTAGGTATTTAAAAACAAACAAACAAACAAACAGTGTTAAAACTTCATGGGCACAAATTTTATATTCCAAGATCTCTCTAATACCTCCAATCACCCCAGAAAACAAAATGCATCCATTCACAAAGGCTGGAAACTCTTTGGATCTGGTCCTGCTCCTAATGACAGGAGTTTCTCTCCTCTGACCGCACAGGATGGGGCCCCTTCATTATCTTTCAACCAGCCGATAATTAGCAACTTTTGTAACAATCATGTCAGATGAGCAGCCTGGGGAAGGGAAAGGAATCTATTATGTGGCCGGGGCCTTCCGTCTGCCCGATCTTTTAAGCAGATTGAAGTGGGGCGGCCGTCGCGCACAACCGCCCCAGGTAAACCGGCGCGGGGCTCCTGGGGGTTATCAAACAGGCCAGGGCTTTCAGGCAGAGCAAAGCCTTCCGCCGGGGAAGGTCCTCCCAAGTGCTGGCACCACATCTCCAGGATTATCCCCACTGCACTAACATATCATCTGGCTTTAAACTTTACCCCCTCTGGCAAAGTATATACTCAAAATGCTGCTTCCCCCCCCTCTCTCCTCCCCAGCCCTCCTTATCCTTTAGTCCCGTCTTCCCCCTGTTCCCGAGCAGCCACGGGCTGCGGCCGGCACCACTGCCAAGCACCGGGCTGGATTAGCTGCAAGCCAATAGCTGGGGGTCAGGATTAAGAGGCCAGCATGCACTTTAATGCAAGCTGCCTATAATTAATGGCATTATTAATAGCTTGACTGAAAAATTCATTAAAAAATCCATTAAAAATAAATACCCTTTTACAAAAGGCATTGCCTTGGGTAAGAAAAACAGAAAAAAAGATAAAGGAAAATTGATTGGTGGTTTTCAGTTCACAGAAAGACAGACCATAGTTCAAGCTGATTAAAATTGAACATTTTAGATTAAGCACCCTTGCCAAAATATTCTCCGTAGTTACCCAATATGAAAATATTATGAGATGTCACATTTTACATTTTTTATATATGAAGCTTTCAGCATAAGACACATCTACCACGTGTGCACGCTCTCAGATGTGCACAGGTATATATGCTCACGCTCGTACTTGTAGGTAACTTCATTCCTGCGATATTTTTTCTCCCTCAGGAGCAGCAGGACTCCTTCTGCATCAGAGGTTAACTGTAAGCGATAAACTCTGAGACTCTACTACAGAGAGTGTTTTCAAATGCTGCAGAACTCCCCACCAGCAGGTAACTTCACCTATCCCTTGGCAGGCCTAGTTGTTAGCATCTAAAAAAAAAAAAGAAACAAACAAAATAATAAACACCTAACGCAAACCAAACCAAAAAACCCCACAAAACAACAACAGCCACAACAACAAACCAAAAAAAACCCACATGAAGTGGGTGTCCATTCAATGAAGGTATGGACATCTCTTCAGATTTCACTTCCCAGTGCACTTCCCCAGCATTTTGAGTACACAGGCGAGTATAAATGATTCTCATTTATACTAAGGCCTCTTGACATCTCTCTGGTAGTGCAAAAAGCCATCATAGTGAGCAAAAACATAATTTATCCAGTTTTAAACTCCCTTTTATTCTGCCTGAGTCTGTAGAGAACACTCAGACACTAAAAGAGGGACAGACCCAGAAGGGTCCATGAGCTTTGCTTCTGAGTCCTCCTTCTCTGAAATGAATCTTATAAATTTTTGGGTAGGAATACAAAATAACTGTAATCCTGCATTATTTTTCTTAACACCAGCACTGAAACCTTTAACCGTGTATATAGTCTCAAGCCAGACACTGATTTATAACTCAGTAGGTGAAGACCAATGCTTGGACACCAACAAAGGCCATTTTTAAACCACTAGTTTCTCTGTCTTTTTATAACCTCCACATTATTTACTCTGTTTAAAACAGCAGGATAATGTGCGAAGGATTATATCAGACTTGGGGGTCCAAATAATGATTGACAGTCACCTAAACCAGATGCTGAAGTAGAAAAGAAATTCTGACAGATTAACGTTCTAACTCCCAAGAACCACAGCTTTGTTTAAAATGGCCAAATCATCACATGGTACAGCAGGATCTCTGTTCTTCTCCTAAACAGCAGCTGGTTGAGGTTGTAAACCCAATTATTGCTGCTTCTGCCAAACTTGCTGATGCTCCCAGAATCACTGCTCCACAGTTGGCATTACCTCTGCCAGCTGATAACACAAAAGGTTCACTTTCCATCACTGTTATGCTAAAGATACAGAGGGTGACTCATGTGTTAGTGTCTCAGTTGCTGTTGCTATCTCTTGGACATCCAGTGCAGAGTATCAATGAATTCTCTCACACTTCATCCCAGGAAGGCAGAAATATTACTCCTTGGCTCCACATTCCTTCTTGGCTCCTAGTGTTGCCAGCTGTTACGTTTAATGGCCATCAAACTGTTTGTGCCTCCGAATTAAAAGTCTCCTGGAGGCTATGTTAGATCCCGCCTTTTCTCTTGAGAAACAGCAATTCTGTGCCTAGATCACCCTTGCGCTGTCTAATGAATATGGTTAAGTTGTTTTTGAGGCTGCAGAAGTGTTTTTTTGCCCTTAACTACACCTAACAAGCAGTAAAAATTTCACTCCAAGACTAAACCTTCCCAGAAGATATTGTAACAGATAAATGTTGTAAGATCCCATAACTGGTTGACTGTTGTTGAGTCACTCTGGCTCTTTGATCATTGCTGTTATTTTACAGTATTAGAGAAATGTGAGGACAGCATGGAATTGGGACTGGCAAAAATTCCCCTCCCCTTCAACTCTATTATATTTTTAACATTATTAGATCTATCATGTAGAAGATCAGGTGAAATATCTCAGTACTGGGTGCTCAGGACCTATGGACACAGTCCTAACCCCTAAGCAAGAAAAGCCACAAACAAGAATACTTCCCATATTTTCAGATCTGCATGTTATCATATCTCTGGAAACCCAGCTTGTCTCAACTGCTGCATTAAAAATTGAAGTCTTTGGCCATGCCACTATTTCTGAC
>JANHGN010003772.1:26831-79913 GCA_024605025.1 Megaceryle maxima | reverse complement strand
TGCCTAATTTTTGCTTTTTACCATAAAAAAATTTTTGGTTTTTTTTTTTTTTTTTTTTTATGTTAACTTCATTATATGATGAAATGTTTGGCTTCATTCTGTACTAGCTGTTTCAAAAAAAAAAAAAAGGACATATTTATAACTTCTGGCATTACTGCAGGCATTATTCTACAAATTAAATTTACAGCTGGTAGAATTTTTCTGTAATGAATTATTGATTAATTATTCCAGATATTGCCTGTCTTCACTCTGCTACCAAGTGCTGCTTGTTGCACTGTGAAGCAGCCTATGCTAGAACTATTCTTTGAACAGTCCCCAAACGCCACATTCCTGTCAGTTTTCACCTCTTTACTCTTGCCACTCATCTGTGCTCTTCCCTGCTCACTTTAACACACTATACAGCATCACAAATGTTACAACATGATACTACCAGCACTTATTAGAAAAGCATTTGCATTTACATTGCTTCCTAACAATCTTTATAAATTACTTCCTTGCTTTGAAATTAATAGTCATTGGGTATAATGTTTATGTGGTTCAGCCATCTTAATTCTTCAGTCACCGTTTAGATCTCTTCAAAGCATATGGGGATGTGTGGGTGTGAACTTAAGTGAATGTTTCTGTGCTGTGCATACATATCCTGGCAAAGCTTATTCACACCTATAGCATAATGTGACAAGTACTAGGTACCAATTTAAACAGACAGAATCAACTTTAAATTCAGGAAATGCTAGAAAAGTTAATATTTTTGTTACAAATCAGTGATACCACACTCCATCAGTTTATATTGAAGTTATTTTTCCAGGAAGAAACCATCCAGTACCTGGAATTAAGCAGAATTCCTTTTTATTTATTTATTTACTTACTTAAATTGTCTCTCATTGTTGCTGTGCTTAGCAAAACAACTGGCATGGGAAGTTGCCAATGAAGATCTGTAGCTGAACAAGTATATCTTGTAAATGTGTTTTCTAAGTCAGGAAGAGAAACTGAAATGTGGGAAACAATTATACAGAAAGAGGTAGTTGAGTTTAGTGTTTTGCAGGAAATCAAGTGATTCTGGAAGATGTAAATTGTTGAAAAAAAATGAACTTTTAAAATATTTTATCCGGGGAAGCCCTTTGCTAGGATTTTCCCCTTTGTTGTGTGATTAGCAACTTAAAAGACTGCTAATGTATACTGGCATCTGACTGGCATGACAAGAGCCTCATACACTGCCACAATAAGCACACTCCTGTTATTCATATTTAATTTTAGTTTATCTTCCTTCAGTTCAAGCTAGCTGGATTAGAGACAGCTCAGTATATTTAGTCCTTGGGATAAGGAAGCCTTGAAATACTTCAGAAGTATCCTTCTGCAAATAAACTGGAGGTTGGGGATTGGCTTCACCATGCTTTTGTTCATGTGCAATTAGAATCCATGTGAGGAAGAAGATTCTTCAGTGGGAGAAGAGCTAGGGTGATAGTCATTTCTCCTCCTATCTTTGTTTTACAGTCCAGGTCCTCATCTCATTAAAATCCAGTTATTTCAGTGAGATCAACAAAATCCTGCTAGTTTAAAACCTCTAAGGACATGCTCTTTGTCTTATCCCTGTCAGGAGTACAGGAAGGTCTTGCAGTGTTGGGGCAGAAGATGGATATGCCCCTTTTGGTATCTAGCTAAAAAAGCAATGTACTGTTTTAAACCCCCAGAGAGACCTCTCTAACATATGCTCAGCCGTCCCCCTGGGTAGGAGTGCATGATAAACAACAAAACAATCTTGGCCCAGTTCACCCAATGGTAACATCCATGTCTTGTTATTGACTCACAAACTTTTCAAATAGTTCTTCTCTCAGGTGGAAGTGAGCTGTATAACTTCATTCCATTGATGTGAATAACTAACAATTTTGCCTCGAGCCTTCACATTACTATTGCATTCAGGTATGAAGTTAGAGTCCTCTTTCTTTGGAGGAGATGGGTTGAAGTGCAAGAGAAAAATCAATCTTTAATTAATTTTCCTTGGTCCCTTGTGTTCCAAAAATAATACCAAAGCTCCGGAAGTTAAGTATTTGCATGGATATTTTCTCATACTCAAACAGACTTTCTGAAGTTTCATCTGAAGTACCTGTGCTCTTAATCCACGCTCATCACTAACATACTTTCAGTAAGGGTCCTGCTCACCATATCTGTAAATCTCTGTAAGCACCTCATGGTTTTTCAATGAGCATATATAGGATTTGTCATCAAAACCAGGCAGATACATCATAGCCCCAGTTATTCAAGGCTAAATTGTAGGGTATCTTAAACCTCTAGCAGGTATTTGCAACTCTTTTGAAGGGAATGAAAATGCTCAATTGGCCTAGATGTACTCACATGATTATAAAGTGAAATCGGGTAGCTAACATTAAAGGCTATGGATATGCAATCTATAAAAATGTGATAACTTGTTCCTGATGAAATTTCCCATAAAATGATTTTCATTAATTTATCTGACCATCATTTCCCTGAAGTCATCCAAAACATTGTATAGTGGTCAGAAAATCAGAACAGAACTGCCATTTTGCCTTCCTCCAGTAATTTGATAACCTTTCCCAGAGAAGCAAGAGGGAGATAAGATCAAAATGTAGAATTATTCTGGAAAACAAGTAAGGATCCCTTTTGGGACTAAAAAAAACATGACTAGTTTGTTCCATTCCACTCCTTTGCCCTACTCTATGCAGCAGGAGCATCCAATCCTCTCTGCCACACCAAAGAGTTTAGTAACAAATTCTCAACATGTTTCCTGAGATGCTGCAGTCCTTTTATTCACTGCACATTAAGTATGTGATTATTTACTCAGTGAGAAAAAAAAAAAGGCAAACCAAACCACCCCCCCAAACAAACAAACAAACAAAAAAACAAAACAAAACAAAAAAAACCCTCTACACAAACAAACAAAAAAGCTTAGCCAAAATAGGGCAGATGGAGCAGAATTAAAAGAAACACTTGCCTTAGCCTATCTAGCTTTACCCTCTCGTGACTTCAACTACAGAGGCTATTCTCAACCCATTTACCCAGAAAGCATAATTAAGCGTATGTCTATCAAGCAAATACTTATGTTTGTAGGCTCCTACCAGCCAGCCCCTGCTAGTTTATTTGGGACAAGTGCCTTGCCATCTCACAGCCTTATTAACAATTCCTTACGCGGCTAAGGTGACTACTGTTTTCCAAGCCAATTTCCTCCACCTACCTCTGCAGACCCTGAGGCTCGTGAAGTTTACAAAGATCCTTAATGCTGATGATTGGACACTTTTCAAGGGCTTGCCGACCTAGTTTAGAAACCACATCTCACAAAGTGATTTTGGCCCTAGTCAGATTATGTATGCTGGTCGACACTTGAAACTTTCACTGGCATGCCTGTGCAAGGTAAAGCATGACAGCATAGTCATGCCAGTAAAAGCTCAGTGAGAATACATAATTATAAAGATGCCTTTCACAGCCACAGCTTATTTCAGCCCTCTCACTAAGATGAGATACAGTATTACAAGAACTTTCAGTGGAAGGAGGTTCATACTGAGATTGTTGCTGTTGCTACTGTAGCTGTTTTAATTATAACCATGCAGTTAAAGCGGGTGGGGGGGAAATTAGCCTGAATTGTCCTTTCAACTGAGAGGACAGGCATTTTTCATCACTGTTTTGAAGTATGGTTTGAGGCAATCACTTCAAATCTTCTATCAAACTTGTGTCTCTGATGAGTCCCTTAGGCTCCTCTTCCGCTGCATTAATTGAAGCTCAGTAGGAAGTTTGACCTCATAATTTGTAAAAAATGCTGCATAGTTATCAAGTAGTACTATAACCTGAAATATATTTTAATTTTTTGATGTCATTAATGACTTCTTTCACATGGAAAAGCATGCTGCCAAGGTGGAATCTTATAATTTTTTTAGACAGGAAAATGCCACAGGAGAACATTAGGGAAGTGTGATTTCATTCCTTTCTAATGTTTACTCTGTGTGATACATCTTTGAACAAGTTACTAACATGTGTCCCTCCTTGTTATAAAGCATATAACAAAACACATGCATCTACCTTACTGGCGCGTTCTGAGGACCCGTGCTTGTAAAGCCCTTTTGAGGATGAATGACATTATGTGAGTATTGAGCACTAATCTCAGGCATGTGGACAAGCCATGCACATTTGAAGAAAAAAACCTTTCTAATAACATCCATCTGCATCTTGAATACAAGAAAGAAATTGTAAGACAGCCTGTCAATGATCAAGGGCTTTTCATGCAGCTCACCCTACTGTTTGGCGTCTGGCCAGCTCAGAGAGTCTACAGAAGAAAATGGCTCCAAAGGGAAAAAATGTGCATGTTAAGCAGAGGACAGCCTTTGTGAAGGGTGAGAAAAAAACAAGACAAATACCCTCAACTGACAAAATTCTTTTTGGTACATGGAAGAATGAAGTGAGACGAAAGGGAAGGAAGAAACTGCAGTAGGCAGGAGCCTCCTCTTTTCACTAAAGATAATTCTAGTCTGTATGCACTGTAACACTGAAATAAAACATGTTTCTACTTCAGGACCAGGCCTGACTTACATTAAGGATGTTTCTCTGTGTAGAGACTGAGAGAAGCCAAGGAAGAATTTATTTGGAACTGTGGCACCTAAGCCAACCATAAATGCATGCTGACCTTCAAAACTCTAGTAACGATACCACAAAGTCCTTGAAAAAGGTTTGTGGGGCAATGCGGTACAATTTTAGCATGCTGAGAAGATATGAGTGGTTCTTCTTCAGATGGAGTGATGCCGATCTTTTTATTCAAGGGAACTTATCTCACCATCAAAGGCACTTTAACTGGTGCTGCTGACATGCAGGGCACTGGCTCCCAGAGTCCTCCCCTACTATTGCAAGCCCCTGTGCAGAATCATCAGCGAATTGTTTTGCCTGATATATATATATATATCCACACATATATATATTTCTCCAGTGTCAGAACTAGCACTCTTACTTCCTCTCACCAGTCATCTATGGAGTCATTCCACTCACATTGTGCTCCAGCTCTACAGTGTTGCAATGCTGCAGCAAACATACTGCGTTTCAGCCAATTGTTCTCCTGTACTTCCTACAGTCTTTCAGACTCTTTCTCTCCCCCTACAGTGCCTTATGCACTACCTGAGATGCAGCAAGGCTTAATTAAAGTAAAACATGCAGAAATTGAACTAATAATGAGAAAAATCTCCATGTATTATAGAATCATAGAATATATTTGGTTCGAAGGGACCTCTAGAGGTCATGTAGTCCTACCCCCTGCCGAGAGCAGGGACATCCACAACTAGAACAGGTTGCTCAGAGCCTCATCAAACCCCACCTTGAATGTCTCCAGGGATGGGGCCCCAACTACCTCCCTGGGCAACCTGTTCCAGTGCTCCACCACCCTCATGGTAAAGAACTTCTTCCTTACGTCCAATCTAAATCCACTCCTTTCTAATGTAAAACCATTGTTCCTTGTCCTTTCACTCCAGGCCTTTGTAAACAGGCCCTCTCCAGGCTTTTTATAAGCTCCCTTCAGGTACTGGAAGGTGGCTATTAGGTCTCCCCTGAGCCTTCTCTTCTCCAGGATGAACAATCCCAGCTCCCTCAGCCTGTCTTCACAGGAGAGGTGCTCCAGCCACCTGATCATCTTCGTGGACCTCCTGTGGACCTGCTCCATCAGGTCCATGTCCTTCCTGTGCTGATGGCTCCAGAGCTGGACACAGTATTCCAGGTGAGGTCTCACCAGAGCAGAGTAGAGTGGCAGAATCACCTCTTTTGATCTGCTGGCCACATATCATCATATATTTAGAGAATTTAGCAGGGGGAAAAAAAAAAAAAAAAAAAAAAGACATTAAAATGTCTACATCCAAGAGATTTCTCCTCTAATAAATCATTATTTACATTTAGATAATACCTTTTATTTTGATAGCTTGTCTTGACTGAAAAGTTGATTCCAGTCATGACTCCCATGTCGCCTTTCATTCAAATTTCTGCCACACAGAAAGATCCCAGAATTAAATATTTAAGAAGTTTTTATTCCATGTTATCTTGCCACAGATCAGTTTAGCTCAACTCCTCAATTGCTAACATGATCAGCGTGGCTGCAGATCATCTCCTTCAGAGTTCTGTTAGTCCTCCTAACATCTTCCCGAGTCTCATCCCATGAGTGCAGGGAGAACAGGGCAGTTCTACCATGGTTTGCTGAAGTATTATTCACAGAGGAGCTCAGTCCACTGAACTGTTAAAAACAAAATGAAACACCAAAATCAAACAAACAAACAAAACAAGAACACTAACAGAAAAACCACCACCAAAGATAAAGATTTCAATATGCTCTCAGAAGTGTTCAGGATCTAATAGATGAGGCCTGGTGAATTTTCCTGTGTTGGTATATTGTGTTACTAATCCCAGTATTTGATTTCCTGACCTCCACCTCTCTACAGTGGGGGTGGCAGCAGAGCATGTGTCCACACCTCAGCTGTTCCAGTCCAGAGTCTGGCATCTTGACCTAAAATCTTTGCAGCTGAAACTACAGTCCACACCGTAGACTGAAGCAAACACTATTCACCTAAGTGGGGATATATGGCAACCAGTTAATCACTATAGGGACAGTAACCTGCAGCAGAGAGACTGGCAACTGGAAACAGTGGTGTTAGTCATCTGTGGCATGCAAAAGTGAACTTGGTGCTAGTGTTCACTTGGCTGTTATTTTGGAGGAATTTTGCCATGTTATTGCCATAACTTCAACTTGACAGAAGTGATTGAAATGTAGATAAAAACAATAAATGCTCCCAGAAAAAAAAAAAAGAAAAAAAAAAAAATTGTACGAGTTTCATAGGGCTTTTTTTAACAAATTCAGACCTGCCTTAAGTACTGACATTCTTTCTCATAGCAGAAAAAAACCCAGTTCCAAGCCACACTGTTTAGTGACAGACAAAGCATAATCCTCACAGTCAAACCTTGGGAAGCATGAAAATCATGTTAAGGGTAAAGTGTTCAGCATGCCTTACTACCTTCACACCATCTACAGTGGCATTGCTACCAAATAAATAGCAAAATTAATACTGCTACCAATAAAGCCCAATAAGCAAAACAGAAGTTGTTTCTTGTCCCCAGCCTTTCAGCAAAAACCTTGTCTGCAAGTTCCTATATTCTTGTATGCATAGATTGCTACACCCAGCTATCACAGTTGTTCATTTATAAACTCTGTGTTATAACAAAACAATCTACCACGCCTATGCAGGTAGAAAAAAGCAGAACATGTGCTGCATCTGCAGTGCTGCCTCATATCTCACTCCACTCAGAACCAGACCCCTCCAGCAAGACAGCTCGTTTGTAAGGCCTGAGGAAATCCTGATGTCCACCATGCAGCTGCTTCAAAACTGGATGTACTTTTGCAAACCTCTTTACTTACTTTTCTTGCTGCTGCTAATTTTGAAGTCATATTAACTAATCTGTAGTACAATGACACAGCAGTCATATTTCCCCATCTTTTATCTTTGTGTGTCTTACTAGGCTTTTTTTTTTTCTGTACAAAATATAACCGTGCCAATTAGAAGGCTGGTCTTTTACTTTCCTAATTAGATATGTACTATCAACTGTGAAGAAGTTTGTACAATGTAAAGATAGACAAGAAAAAGAAGAGTTATCTCCCTTCCTGTATGAAAATCAATACCAATATAAGCATGGCTAACAAGCATAGCATCGCTTGTGTAAGTGTAACACCTCTTCAACTGCACTGGCATTTTAAATGGCTACACTTTTCCATGATGATAAGAGCTTGAGGATGAAGCCAGCCTCTGAGCCTGTTTGCACACACTGCCTCCCAGTTGCCAGATAGTGTGCACGTCATTACAGGTGACCATTGCAGATGACAGCAGGAGGCTGCACCCAGGCTCTGGAGATGCCTGGCAGAGGCTGGGTGTGCTCCCACCCTGGCATGACAGAGCACAAAACAATCTGTCTGAAAGGCTTAGGGAAGTGGCTACTGGGAAATAAAGGGAGGAGTGAGAAATGGGAGACCAGACTGGGGTGAGGAAGAGAAATGGAGACAAGTCACACTGTGAGGAGCAGCTGGATGGTCAAGAGGAGGAGTCAGGAAAAAAATGTTGCTGAACAAGTAACACTTGGTGATTCAGAGACAGTGTCCACCAGTTCAGTTCTTTACTCAGAAGATCAGCTTTTGTCAGCAAGCGTGCAGACACGCATCAAACACTCAGATACTGCCCTTTAGCAATGGTTGGGAAAAAGAAAACTACTAGAAAACTACTAAAAAAACAATTAAAAAAATCTTCTCAGTATACAAATCAGAGTTGCCACATGTTTAACTAGAGTGTTAATGAACACTGTGCTATCCTTGAATATTTGTTAATTAGAAGTTTATCTCAGATGTGGTTGGAAATATACTGGAAGCCTCTTGCTGAGTATTTTGAATGTCATACGTATTTCTGAAGCCCTGAGGAATTGCACTGCACCATACTGGTCCCTTTGGATTTGCACACATAGAAATGGCTCCTGCCCTAAGGTGTTTACAAGTGAAAGAAAAAGCAGGAGACAACAGATGGAACCAGCAGCTGGAGGATCAGCAGAAATCAAGGCAGCTCTGACAGGCACACCAGCCAGACTTTTGTCTGGAGCTCTCTTATTCCATATCTTTTGCCAGCAACAAAAAAAAAGTCTAAACAAAATTACTGGGGGAACAACAGAAAAAGTAACTCTAGACAAAAGACCTGCATGTCCTCACTTTGACCACTTGCATGGAGTGAAGGATCCTGAAGAGTCACAAGTGCTGCCAAGGAACCTGCTTTTTGGATAAAGACACCCTGAAGCAGAAAATAGCAGCTGAAATCCAAAAAGTCAGGGCCTCTACAACTCTAGTTTCCTAAAGACAAATCATTTTATTTGTCAATGGGCAGTCTCTGACAGACTTACTGCACTCATGGAAACAGATGTGGGCCTCACCTGGAGTCAGGTCTCCAAGGACACCTGCAGGGGCTGCCTCCCCGGGGCTGCCACCCTGCTGGTGTGTGGATTGGGCCAGGCCAGCACCAGGACCACTCGCAGAATCAAGGGGACAATGTGTCACAATGCACTGGTCCTCATTACCTCAACACCTCAGCACATGACTCCTCAGAGCCTGCAGCAGGTGGTGGGTACAGAAGCCCAGGTGCAGCAGGGGCTGGACTCTTCCCAGGCAAGGAGAGCCCCCACTATGCCATCCTCTCACCACAGAGCCTTGCTGGGGAAGGCATCTGTGGAGCCAAGGGTGACATTGTCAGGTAGGTAATGGCACCAGGGTCATAGAAGTCCTTTGCACAGCAGGTTTGCTGCTTCAGCCTGGAGCGGGACTCCAGGTCCAGCTGGGACAGGGAAAGGAGATCAATGCTGCATATGTACATTGATGGTCTTTGTCCAGTGAACTCTTTTTTAAAATCATAGATTAGAGATTAAATTACAAGCAGTATGGATAAGAAAGATTAAGTAGCAGCAAAAAATGTGTGTTAAATGGTACTGAAGTTTTTGTTTCATTGGACAGCTTGATGCCTAACTAGAAAAAAAAACAAAAACTTTTCTTGGTTGCATTCTTCACATCAAGTGAGTATCTAAGTGTATTTCACTAGGCACACACATACACCCAGAGACAGTAACATGAACTGGATGCTTTTTCAATTTGGAAGCTTTTGTGCACTGCTCAGCAGCTCTTATTCATTAAAAGTGTGTTCTGCACCTGCATATTGAAGAAAAAGCCCTGATAGTATTCAGGGACAGAACGATGTTCTTGTCCAGGGGCTGAATGAAAGCCTCCTGCTGAATGCCAGCAAGGATTTCTCAATGTTTCTAGTTAACAACAGTTACAGAGATGTTATCCTACTACAGCTCCATTTGAATTTCAAATGCACCGGTATAAAAGAGCAGACTCAAGAATAAAACTGATGGACTAAAAAATATGTGCCTTTATTAAATGAATATGACTTTGTCTTGGAGCCTGTTTTCAAATCACACCAATCGTCTGTAACTAGACTCACACTAATAATTTTTTTAATAGTACTGATTTAGAGACTGATACATTTCAGTGCACTCGTACCTTGTAATAATTAAATGAGAACTGTACAAATTGTACTTTGATATTCTATTTCTTCCTTAAATGTTAAGACACTAGAAACAATATCTGGATGGTATACATTGTGTTACAATACAATATATGTATTCCAGTAGCACTGAACATATGAGTATGTGCTCATAAAGTTATACATAGTAGTAGTTTCTTCTACTGGGGAAGTCACAGGAATATGAAAACTGCAGTTTGGGGTCAGATTAAGAATTCAAGATATATAATACCCTTGCTAGAATTTCTCTTAAATCTCATTCACAGTTTTTGCCTTGCAACATCTCTGTGCAAAAGGTGGCTCAATTTATCTATGAACTGCATGAAAAAGAATTTACTTTGATGTTTTAAATCTATTTCTAGCAATTCTAGGTTTTGGCTTCCTGAAAAGATGAAGTCAAATACAATGTCTTTAATTCTAGGTCACTTCTAGTTTTCAGTTGTTAAGATTAACAGATGGACACAGGTAAATAAGTACATCCATATCAACCACTTTCAGTACCTTTTGTCATTTTAACAGATAATTTCAAGAGATTGGTAAGAATGGGGAACGAGAACAGCACACAATATTCAAGATATAGCTGCAACACCAACATATTCAGTAGCATAACATCTGGAGGTCATGTTGAGTTGCCTGTTCGCTATGAGCCAACAGGATACCATCCCCACTCCTTGTTAGAAGGAACACACAGTGATAAAATTGCATGATGTGAGTTGTATAAATAGCAGCCGGTGACAAAAATAGTCTGTCAGTTGACCTATTCAACTCTTCTGCACCACTGTTAATAACATTAAAATATAGAGCAAGTTTCAAAAAAGTGTCAAGTTGGATAAACCCATTTTGCTCCAATTGCTGTGCTACATGCCGTCCTAAGAGGTTTTTCTACCAAAGAGCTCTTTCTAACTTGCTTTTGTATCTAATATGGTGGTAAGATTGCTATTACTCTCAGTAGATTTGGATTACACTCTCTTGCACAGGTTTTCTGGGGAAAGCACTTTTCCTGAGAAATTAATCTTGGAAAGTGCTTTTGGACTCTTGCTGATTGTCCTTAATCCAATAATGTTGCAATGGTGCTGTGTGACACAGGCATCACTCCTGTGACTGATTTCTGCCAGGCAGTTTTGAGACCAGAGGAATAGTCAAGGTTATTTTTAACACAACAGAAGTAACTTAATCACAGCAAAACAATCATTAACCAAGAACGCAAAGCTTGCTGTTAGTGACATTGATATCTTGTAAAGGGAAAAGTAAATTTTACCTGATTATTTATAGAGTTCCATTGCATGTAATGGAATAAGTATGTTATTGTAGATTTACAAGTTAGCAGATTGGCTCACAAGTAGCATATTATTCATCTGCATTCTAGGACTCTTAAGATAAAAGATCCAAGCATCTATGTTTCAAGTTCCTAATACTCCAGATATGCTGTTCCATTTCCAGTTGTTTAAGAGTTAGAAGATTTTTTACTTTTTAAAAATCCCTTTAATAACTCGTTAAAAATAAAATGGGATTTTTTTAAGTAATAGTATCTGTAAGCTTCGTGGTTCTGATTTCAACAAATGCACAACTCTCTTGTCATAATCCAGTTTAAAAAAAAAAAAAAAGTATACACACATACCTCCACAGCTGTATCCTAGAATTTCTACTGATCTCCTGATCCAGCTGGCAACTATTAAGGTCAAAAGAGGTTTATAGCCTCCGAAACTGTCTTCTCAGTGAAGCAAAGATGATAAACCTGACCAAACAGGACTTATTCACTATATCATTTAAATAATTCTTATAGAGGGAACTGATTAACAGTTTGAATGACTTAGCAGGTGACAGGAGGGTAGAGCTTGCTTTTATTTCTTCTGCTCTCTTCCAGCTTCAGTCTCTTAATCAAATTTAAGAAAAAAAGCTAAGCAAATAAAAACAGAGTATGATGGTGATATGTTACCTTCTGAGGATATCTGACCTGGGTATTGAAATGACAGTTCTTGTATCTAAGGGCCCCATTATGTCTGTTTCCATTACATACCTGTAAAGAAGGAAAGTGCTAAAGAAGAACCAGGACTATACAAGAGTCTGAACTTCCATGCTCCACACAAGTGCCACAGCTGATGGGCTATTTGTGATTTTAGAGCCCGTTCGTTTTGGCACAACTGTTTCTTTCCAAGCCACATCCCCCACCCCCCCACCACCGGAGGCCACATGGAAAATGAGATCAGTGAATTGGTCTGTGTTAAAAATAAACAAAGAAAAAAAAATGCCCCAAACAACAACAAAATCAAACAAAACTAACAAAAAAACACCAAACCCCCAATATTTTACCACACGGTGGAGAAGCAGTTGTTTCAGTGCTGTGTGCAGCCCTGGGTAGGCAGGCAGAGGGGCTGAAGCTGACAGCATTGCAAAAGAAACGGCATCAGGCATCCCACCCAGTGATGTGGATCTCGGGGTAGTCCTCAGACTATGGATTCCTACACCAAACAGGTGAATATAGTGATTGCCATCTGCATGGGTATACCCAGGAGGCTGAGATATCTCAGATATCTTTTTCTCTAGACAGAAAACAAACAACAAACAAACAAACAAAAACAAACAAACAAAACACACACACACACGCACAAAAAAGGTAAGAAAAACTCCACAACAAACAAAACTAAACCATAAATAAACAAAAAAAAAACCCCACACCAGCAATGAGATGTAGGAACTGTTGAACTGTTGATGCCTATGCTGTCACTGACAAGTGATTCCCTCTGCTTACTGAATGCCATTTGGTGCTTTTCAAGAGGAGATATACTTAATATGATGCTAAAACTCTGTCTCCCTCATTTGAAGAAAATAATGGAAGTAAAATAAGCTGGAGAGACATATTTGCATTTGAGATAATGTTTGAAATCATAGTCTGTAACAAAGCTTAAATGTCTCATTATTTCTCCATTTCTCATTCACAAATTAATATTTAGCACTTGTTCTGGCTGGACTTATCAGATTTAAAATAGAATAGAAAGCCTTCTTATCACTGATACAGCGTTGCTGGCCCTGGGGCTCTGAGTGGCTCACTCCGGCAAACCACAGAGGACCTTCAGCTCATGTGGAAATTCATAGGTTTTGTTGTAAACACACATCTTGGGCCTGCTAATGCTTTTCATTAAGACACTATAAAATATCTATTCCTAGATAACACTAGCTGTGGCCATTTTATACTGAAAAGCAATTGGGATGTTCCAGTTAAAATGGAATCAAGAACTCCAAAAAAAGAAAGTGAACACATGAAACTAATTAGAGGAGAGCAATACCAAGCACAACACATGACATTTGCTATATGTTTATATGGTTCAAGTGAGGTTAAAGATGTTCATCATACAGTGACAAGGCCAATTGTGGCCTTGATTCTCTGAAACCTTACATAAAATATGTCCATAACCATGTCCACCACATGTAGTAATCCTAAACACCATCTTTGGCTGGTCAAATTATTGTGATCTTGGAAGTTCAGCAGACCCAACAGAACGATTTCTGTTGTTGAGGGACTCAGAGGACACAAGTTACCTAAAGGTTGTTGTGAATTCAAGCAATGGTTCCATATTTATCAATGATTTGATTCTGTGCTTTTAAATACACATTATTAGCTTATGTGCTTGCTGGGGAATAAGGCTGCTAGGATTTATATGTTTATTTATTTACATTAGTATAAATAAAATTTAATGCCCTAGCTTATAATTAATAATTCAGCAGGAACAATGAAACAAAAGCAAAACCAATTTCCATGTTATTTAATTAATTGTCATTCTTACCATCCTCTCTTCTATTATTCATCATTCTGGGAATAGACCCACAGCCTTCTCCAAAACCTATATAAAAATAAATATGCCTTTAACTGGTGCATCTGGACCAAGACAGGGAGCATGGTGCAGAGATTTCAAGCCTCCATGGAGTGTTCACTGTCACCAGTGCCTCTCCTTATCTGACCAATAATAGCCTAGTCAAACGCCTTTGTTAAGCCAAAACTGTTGAGCGGTAGTCCCTCAGGAGTCAAGCCAGGGATTTTCCCAGTGACAGATATATTCCATCTTCATCCCTATTAAAGGAACATTTATAATTCATTTTCTTTGTTTACCCTTTCCCTTATTCTACAATGAAGAGTGAAAGTCTCAACCTTGCTTTCAGTGTGACAGGCATGAAGGCATTCCTCACAGAATGTTAATCATACAGTGGGAAGCATTGAGAGACCACTTGACTTTTTATTAAATTACAATTAAATTTCTACCAATTATTCAACTAATCTTCTGAAGACCAGACAGAACAATAACACACATAATTACTGAAGATTCTTTGGAAAGGGGAATGTAGTTACATGAGAGTCCAGACTGTGGAGTTGAAAAACAAGAAACCTGATGGAAAAATCAGGACATAGTTCCAAGTTGTACTATCTCTGTCAGAAAAGTTGATTTAAGGTGTTCCTGCTTTCTATTTTTGCACCTATGTCATAGTCCACTGCTTCTGCGCTTGTGCTGATGTGACTGTTCTGGGACTGTACTGTAAACTGGATTAGTGAAGCAATCTCCCAGCACTTTAATTTCCCCAGCACTTTAATTAATTCAATACAGTCTAAACAAAAAAACATCAGCCTTTACTAGGAGGTTGACCTGACTTTGAACCGAACTGGAGGGATCTTTGTTTCTTTACACTTAGTAAACTATTTTCAGTTAATATGAATTCTGAGAAGACATTGCTTGGAAATTAATACCTTGCCTAGGAATAGGAGTCAAGTATTATCTCCTGTTGAAAGTTCAGTTGAATTAACATTCAATTACAGAAACTATTCTGGAATAACTCCCGAAGTCTTTCACAAAAAGAGTCCTTTCTGTTCCCATTTCACTTCACCCATTTTCAAGAGCTGTTCCATGTGAAAACTCACCCTCCTGTTTTGCACTTTGGCTTTTATTTTCTGATAACTGTCATAGTTTGGAAGATGATTTATTTTTTTCATCCTCAGCCTGGATCAATACAGCTCTCTAGCTGAAGCAATAGCATAAATATCAGTATCCCAGCAGGGAATTGCTCTAAATCTACACCAGCAATGAAGTTGTCTGCCATCATCAGCTGCTCCAAAAGGAGTCTTTGTCAGCACACTTCTAATGGATTGTCCTTTTAACTAAAAACATAGCTTGTGGCTTTTCCAGAGTCCTGAATCCACACTGTGCTTTATACTCTCTCTTTAAGTGACAGAACTTTAGGGCTGAGCCTGCTGCAGGAGGAACTCTGGTTGATGCCCAATGAAAGATCCATCTTCCACTATAATGATTAAATATTTCTAGAGCTTTACACAAATATGGACAACAGATATTCCCTTCTCATCTGGAAACTCGTGTTATGATGGAAATGGTAACAAGAATGCCCCTCTCAGGCAATCATGATCTCAACAATTTAGTCATACTAAATTTGGAGTATCTTTTTTGAAGCTATTATCCAAGCATGTTTTAATGATCATTAAGGCAGAATCTGCCTTCTTATGCTTTCAAACTCTAACAACTCAGTTTTGGCAGTAAAAATATCAATATTAATCTCAGGCTGTAAATTGAAGCAACATAGACTTTGGTGATTTATTAGTTCCCATAATATTCTTGACCTGTCTGCTCAGGTGAGAGACACAGCTTGCAATCATAAGCCCTCGGGGTAAGTTTCTATCTATCTATCTGTGTTGCTAAAGCAGTTTTTTAAAGACTTGATTTACTTATTTGTACTTAACCTATACAGCATAAGGGCTTCTTGGAAAGAGCACCATTGCCTGTATCTTATTGGCTGTGAAACAGTGGTGTGGAGGCTACTGGTGAAGCTTGGTGTGAGTGAAACACTGAAGATAAGATGTGTCTTAAGTCTCCACCCTCCAGCATCTTGCATTGCAAACAGAGGAAAATGAGGTACTCAGGCTGGATAGTAGTTGTGAGGCTTTCCAGCCAAATGTCCTTCCCAAAGGCTCAGTGGACCAGCAACAGGGACTGTGGCTTCACTTCACTGTTCTTGTACCGTGCCTTCTGGACGTGCAGCTGGTCAGTTGGAACAGCATCTCCGTGAATTCAGACTCTTTTGTAATTATGCACTAAAATTCCTCATAGACACATCTCTGAATGTCCTGAAATATCTCTTAAAATTGCTGGGTTTTGATATTTGAAGTGATTTTGCATTCAATGATATTTTAACTTGACATTGAAATCAATTAAAATTAAAGACACTTTAATTTTGGATTAGAATACCTGTATTGACTTAATTTAGTAAAGCAAAGACACATGAAATTCATACCTTTGGGTAATACATATTCACTCACTGAACATGTATATGTAAATAAAACTAACCCCACCATTTTAACAGGTAGATACCAAATCAAAAGTAACAAAAAGTTGCTTTATACCAGAAGAAGGAGGCTAATTTTGTTTCATGTCATGCCATTTTTTTCAATAGTCAAACTTTCAGAGCAGGAAAAAAGGAATGTTTCTGTAAAAAACACCCACAAGTGACCCACCACTTCAGAAAACACACTTTAAAAAGAGGTGTAACAAGTGCAATGCTCTTGAGAAATGGAACAGCTCTATAAAATTCTTGAATTATAAGTAAGATAAAAGAAAATAAAACACAGAGAAAGGGGTTAGTAGCAAAACTAATTTAGCTTGTGTTTGTCTGTTTTTTCTGTTTGTAAGGACCAGATGCTATACTTGATTACAGAACAAGGAAGCCTGAACATACTCCCTGCATAGAAGTGACACATCCAGTACCAGAGGGTGCCAGTGATCCTGGTGCCTGGCCTCTCCTCCTTCACAGACCTGGCTATGCTGGTGAAATTGCACAGGGTGTTTGAGAGCTCAGCCATTTCACCAGGAAACATCTCCAAAGTGGAGTGCAGATTAAGGTGAGGAAGATTTGATATATGAAATTACCTGAGATGCAGAAGGTAGAAGAAAGGTGTACTCTGCTTTGTAGTTTCATTCTGAATTATCATTAGGTCTGAGGTTAATTGTGGACTAAAGAGGGAACAAGAGAGAATACAACTGTTAGATTGAAAACAGTGTTAAGCAAAACATCAGCCCAGGCTTACAGAAGCTTCAAGAAATATTTTTGTAACAGTTTGCCTGAAGCCAGGCTCACAGGTAGATGAAGCTGCCCGAAAAGTAATGTGACTAAAGCATCCTACTCAACATAATACAACAGGTGCTTTCAAGGGCCGAGTGTCTGTGGGCTGCATTTTCCCAAGGCTAGAGTAGACAAGATGTGGGAGGAACCGCTGAGGGAGCACAGAAGTGACAGAAGACACCAAGTGACCCTGCCTGGCCAATTCCCAAATGCTGCAGAGAGACCCAAAGCATCAAATTTGCAACGTCTCTATGACCAGAACCCCACAGGGCTTGCGTGCTCACAGGTGCATAAAAACTGCTGGTAACTCTGCGGATGTGCACATTATTCAGTCTCATGCAGGGTCTGGGATGCAGAAATAGGTAACAAGCTTCAGATACCTAATTTTTTCTCTTTCACTTGTTCTAGATCTGCCTTTTGAACCTCTTACACATCTAGTTACAGCTGAATTCATATTTGCATTACATTACAATAAAAAGTCCTACAGCTTGGTTCCTGAAATGATTATTAGTTATACATGTAGATATGATATACATGATGTTTTTCTTCTACATACACATGAAAATTCAAAGGTTTATATTTAAGGTTTATATATAAAAGGTTTATATATCAAAGGTTTATATATAAAGGTTATATATAAAGGTTTATATATCAAAGGTTTATATATAAAAGGTTATATTTAACATTGCTATGTTTATTTCATAGTAGTTTGAGAAGCCCAAAACAATGTTTTTTCCTAAACCAAGCTTTTTCAATAGATAAGGTGATTTTACATTGTGCTGCAGTGTGTCAACATTGAGCACTGTGTATCCCTCCAAGTATATCCTTCTTCAAACACCCAAAACAGAGGAAGTATATAAGTTTTTAATGTTTTTTGTCTGTTATACACCATGTTGAGAATAGACATAACTCATTAAGTGGACACAGTGAGGGGAAGGGAAGTTGGTCCCTCCTGGGAGCAAATGAGCCTGATTGGTGGGGAGGAACAATCCCAAAGACAGAGCAAGACAGATAGAAAAAACAAGTAGAAATGAGAAATCTTGGGAACTGGAAAGCTGTGGCATAATTGGGATTAGAAAACTGCTGGGAATAGCAGATGTGCAAGCTCCTTAAGTGAAGGAAATTTAAAAAAAAAAAAGTGTGTAGCATTTGCTGTAACCCAGGAAGCTGGTGGAAGGTTGTTAAAGCATGAGTGAACTTGGAAAAGAGGAGCCATGACCCATGGACCAAATGAGCAGGGTCATGTGTATGACAGACCTTTCAGAGTCCGGTTTCAGCCTCATTTTTTTGCAGTTGTAAAATTTGCCTTGACTTAATATCTGCTCATCTGAAACCAATTTTTGAGCTTAAGTGGTCTTTAGTGATTCTTGAGGACTTTTGTAAACAAGTTTTAGTACGACCTTGAATCTGTAGGTGACTGAGAGTCCCCTCAAGTGGAAAAGACTAACCCTGGGTTTATCAGCTCTGAACAGCTGCCAGTTTTGGTCCTCATGGGGACCTGACATTCTCTTCCCAAACACACAACAGTCTATCCCTCCCTACACAGGGGGAAGAAAAGCAAAACAGAAGGGTAGACTTTCCTATTTGATCCTCCCAACTGGATGCAGAGAAGGGGAAAAGAAAGAACTCTCCCAGTTTCCCCCTACTCACCACTATTCAGAAACAAAGGAATATTCAGTAGCGTAGCATGAAAGTAGCTGCAGGTAGAAGTGCAAGAAGTGGATGGAGCTTGTCTGAGTTAAACAGCCATTGAAAATAAGAAACCTAAACGTTCCAGAGCTATCTGAAAGTAATTAAAGTAATTCATATCTGTTATGAAACTGGTAAATCTTCAGTTTCTAGAGGATGATCCTTGTGTGTGATACAGGGACATAAAAGTCAACAGCATTCAGACACTCTGCAAGACTCATTTGATCCCTGAGGACACCTTGTTTTTATTCCTGCTGTACACCACATTTCTAGGTCAAACTCTGAATCTTCATTGATCATTTCTCTTCAAAGTCTGAATAGACCTATGGTCCCGGAAAGAACTGCTGTACTGACTAATGTGTCCTGCCCTTACTCAAAAAAACATTTTCACACACACAGATAAGGGTGTATATATGCATATATATATTACACATAAGCATAACATCCACGTATAGGTGTATGTGTATTATACCTGTACACTAGGTATGTGACACCTTTTTTCTGAATTTAACAACAAGCACTGGAATTATCTTCCTCCTTAACAAAAAAGTGCCAATGTGCTGTACTAAGGAGTGCTTCAGTATGTATGAACACACAGAGCTGTGTGTTCTTAGGAAACAGTAGTCATTTAGGAAAGACTTTTCTGATGGCAGTAGGTACATACCAGGGACACTACCGTGGACAACATCCAGTCCAGATTTTAACAGGAGAGAAAGGGAATGATATATATCTCTCAGTTACAGGAAAAGCTGCTACATAAGAAGTGCTATCACAGTCTGACACATTCTGCAGCTCCTGCCATGACAGAGACCAGAAAAAGCTGAGCTCTGCAGAGATGACCAGAGGTCCTCCTGCCTCGCCTCTTTGTCCCCTATGTGGCAAAGGTCAGATAAATTTAGCATAATGCAAGTGGGTTTTTTCCATTATCAGTTATCTGTTCATAAATGAACCCTCCAATATAGAATTAACTCTCAGTATTCAATGGGTTTTCTTTCTTATAGCCTATAGATTTTATGGTCTACTTTGTCTTTCTAAGTGTGCTTGTTCTAGTACTAAAGCGGAACCGAATAATTTTTTTCAGGTAAAATCAATAGCTGACAATAATTCCAAGTATCTCTCTCAAATATCTAAGCATCAACAGATAATTTCAGTACTCTCATTTCTGATGTGCAGATATTGTTCTCAACATAGAGTAAAATAAAAACAATTTAAGCTGTTTAATGAATTTAAAATAAATAGCTTTTAGAACAATTTATGAGAGAAATAAAGCTTTTAGCTCTTTATTTATCATATGATCTTTAACAAATTAGAGCTAAAATACTGTGCTTATATTTACTCTCCTTTACACCACAGATACATTGTTGAGATATTTTAACCAAGAACATTTAAGACACCCGACCTTATTAGAGTAACGCTTGCGAACGTATTCTGCAAAGTGGTAATTCTAATTCACAATGCTTCTGCCTCTGTTAACATCCCCAAATTGCTGAAAATGAAAGCACAGTTCATGCTCAACAAGGGCCTTGATATTGTCACCACAGAGATGACACTTCACAGCACTTATTTATGTCTCTTTGATTGCACCAGACATACACATTCTCTTTATAGACAAACACTTTTGGTTTCTTGGGGCTGATTTCTCTAGATGATGTTTTAAATAATGTCTTAGTCAAGACAAATATTATTTTGTAGTACAGTGAGTTTTTTATTATAAACAATACAGTAACCCTTCAGATATGACAGACATCAATTTGTATAAATGCAAAGGAAATTCCTCACCTGAAATGACAGGCAGAACAGATATCTTCATGGAGAAAAGATGAAAGAACCTGTTATTTCTATTTGACCAATGAACTTGAAAACACAGGAGAGAAAATATTTTGTGTAAACCAAACCAAAGATATCCTTTGAGGACTGGAAAACCAAAACCACTTATTTTTCCTTCAAAACAGAACAATAAAAAAGACATTTTGAAAGTGTTTCTACAAATGTTTTCTTTTTTTCCCCAGTAGAAAGTTTTGCAAAATTGAGCTCAGATTAATAAATAACATTATCTGCTTTCCAGTAAGTGAAATAATTACAAAAATAACCACACAGACCTATTTGGTAATAGTTAGAGGGTGAAAATTAACACAGTGAAGCAGGGCTATGTACTTCTACCTCTGAAGCTAGCTGTCTTTCAGGCTATGCAATCTTGCTGCAAGAAGTCCTTGCCCCAACCCCAATTAAGCAATCATAGAATCATGGAATGTATTGGGTTGGAAGGGACCTCCAAAGGTCATCTAGTCCAATCCCTCTGCAATAAGCAGGGACATCTCCATCTAGGTCAGTCTGCTCAGATCCTCAGCAAGCTTGGCCTTGAATGCATCCAGGGGTGGGGACTCCATCACCCCTCTGGGCACCTATTCCAGTGACCTATCACCCTCACATTAAAGAACTTTTTCCTAAATATACCCTTTTCTAGCCTCAAGCCATTACCCCTTGTCCTGTCACTACAAACCCTTCTGAATAAACCCTCCCCTGCTTTCTTATAGGCCCCTTTCAGGTACTGGAAGGTGGCTATAAGTTCCCCAGAGCCTCCTCTTCTCTGGGCTGAACAATCCCAGCTCCCTCAGCCTGTCTTCATAGGAGAGGTACTCCAGCCCTCTAAACATTTTTTGTGACCTTCTTCTGGACATGCTCCAACAGGTCCATGTCCTTCTTGTGCTGGGGGCTCCAGATCTGGTCACTGTACACCAGGTGAGGTCTCACCAGAGCAGAGTAGAGGGGCAGCATCATATCTCTTGATCTGCTGGCCACGCTTCTTTTGATGCAGCCCAGGATTCGATTGGCCTTCTGGGCTGCCATTGTGCCTTGGTGGCTCATGTCCAGCTTTTCATTTACTTGTACCCCAAGTCTTTTTCCAAAAGACTGCTCTCTAGCATGTCCTCTCCCCATCTTTATTGATAATGCTGGTTTCCCTGGCCCAGGTACAGGACCCTGGGAAGCAATTTTCTCTGATGATTGAAGAGACACACACATTCGTAAGTCCACAGAAGCACTTACTAAGAGCAAGGAAAAAGTAATATCTAATTTTAATATGAGAAGGGACTTCAAAACAAAGTTTGTATCTTGGGACTGAGTGTATTTAATACTGACCAGGTCATATAGTGTGGGACACTGTTGCCAGTCAGCAACATGTGTGAAGTTTGATTTGCTGCATGTAATTGCAGTTGCCTTACTCCTGGAAACCCCACAGTAGACCCAAGGAGCAGCATTCCCTAAACTACTGATCAAAACAGTTTTGCCTTTTTTTTTTTTTTTTTTTTCCTGACACTTACTGTAGCTCTATCTTTCTTAACTGCACTCATTTCCATGACAGCTAGGGCCTTAAAAAACAAACCTCCTTAGAATACCAATTTGATAAAGCTTTTATCAAATGATAACCATCTAAATGCTCCTGTGGTGATAAGCCCTCTCTAACACAGAAAGCTTTGCACTGTGATCCATGGGACAAATCCAACTCAGAGGACAACTCCACCCAGCCTGCCCCCTCTAATGGCAACAATGGGTGGAGAGGGATGGAATGCAGATCATCTGCCCTTCCCAAATACCACTTGCATTTTGAGCAAGGAGCTACTGGGTCAGGTAACAGACCCTCAGCATCCACACTGCTACATGCCAATCACCATGGTGTCTGGACTGCACATACATAATAGCCACTGATTTCAGAAGCTGATTATCTAATTGCTCTGTCATGTCAGCTTTGACCTCATGCTTAGGCCAAATCTCCTGGTCCTTGGTGTTGCTTTCACTTTGTAGAAATAGCCAGGCTGCCTGTCCAGACAAGTAAAAGAAAGCACCGGGTAGATGGTGTCAGGGACTTGTGCTTTTGACCCTGAAGGCTACTGAATAAAGGCACTTGTCTCTGTGAACTTGAGCCTGAGCACACACAGCTGGTACAGAGAGGGTAGAGATGTTCAGTGGACATCTGTTTCTCAAGCTGTAGCAGGTAAAAGTGACCTGGGAGCTTAACTCTTCCCAAAGCAGGAACCATCTCCCTTTTGTGCAAATAGCACAGTGGAGTCAAACTCAAAAGATTTTAAGTCATTTCCTGCTGCTCCTTTTACTAGAGTTTGTACACTGAATTGCTCACATCTGCCAAATGAACCACAGGAAAATTTCAGTTTATCTCCTCTGACATCTCTGAGAAACAGAACTGCTATATGGTCCCCTTATCTCTCAACTTACCTTATCAGAGGGAAAAATCAACCCCCAAAATATGCAACTCCTAGTGACTGCTGTGATCGATGCCCCTGTGCAGGCTGCCTTGCTGTCCCCAAGGGTGTCAGCCGAGGCAGCTCAGGGGGCTGCTGTGGGGGGAAGCTGCCTGAAGCCTGACCCAGCTCAGCCTGTAGCACCTGGGGCAGGAAGGAGGGTCCATGTTGCCTTCTTCCCTGTGGATTCATGTGACAGCCACAGAAGTGCTGACAAGTGCCTCCACTTCTGAGGGGCTGGTAAGTCCCTCCACATCTGAGTGAAGAGTCTAGATCTGCACACCTGAATCCAAGCACCAGTGTCTACCCAGATGCCTCCTTGTAATGTCCCTAACCAGGGTAAGACACCTGCATGAGGGAAATAAAATTTTCCCTCAGAGCAGTTACTCCTCGATGCTCAGTATGGTAAGTGTGGCACTGGCTCACACATAAAATGGAAACTCTTTTCAGCCTTTAGTTGGGAATGGGGATGCCTATGTTTTCAAGTGCATGTCTAAATTCTTCAACGGTTAAAGCAGGCTACTGGTCAGACACAATTGTTATAGTACAGTCCTAAGGAAAACAAAGAGAAATAAGAGACTGGGATAGGAAGGATGGAGGAAAAGACAGTTGTGAGTGAGGGGGCAGGGATGTATTCAAAGCCTTTGGCTAGCTACTGGTCTGAGTACAGCTTGGTCAAATCATGAGCTACAACATCAACACTACTTGAATTCTATCAGAAAAGGAAAGAGAAATTGCCTAAGCAATTGTCACTACTTAATCTATGTCTGACATTTTTGCTGTTCAATTGCGCAGAACCTGAACAATTACACCAAGAAAATAAGATGAAGTAAACAACTCAGGGAGGACAATTAAGCCATCCCACTTTGTTGAGATTCAGGGGATCTCTGATTCAGCTATTTGTACCAGTTCTTTTCCCCAACATATGGTCCAAGTCCTTCCTGCAGATAAGCATGACAGGAATTCAAATAAAGTCTACTTGGGGTGTAGGTATTGCTGACAACCATATATGCTGTGCTATTGCTTCTCTCTGCAAGACAAATGTAATACATGTGGTTATCTCACCCAAACAAGATAAGTTTAAAAACCAGCTTATTACTGAAGATTGAACCTTGACTTACTTACAGTGATACTTGCTGTCCTGGCTGCATTTGTGTCCCATGATCTCAGAGGTGCAGTCTGTCATGGACTTTGGGTTTTACCTCTTTTCTGTGTTTCATTTGTGACCTTTGGATGTGTTTTAAATCTCTTACCTTTCCAGTAACTCTTCCTCTGCTTAAAAAAAATCTGCAGGAAGGCATTTCTCTGACACATTATTACCTCTTCAGATAATTATTTTCAAAATTTAAAAGGAGTCAAACTGCTGCCAAGTTCACTGTCTCTGCCACCCTTGCACAATGTGGAAGCAAGTAGCAGTTGTTATTTTCCACACTCTCTAGTTTCATTGTCTCATCTCCACCTAAATCTTCCAGGTGGAAGTGGACCTAGGTTTCCTTCCCAGTACTCTTTGAGAGTGGCACATATGTCTTAAGGTTAACATTGTACCATGTTTTTGTTTCTGTTTCTCTTTGAAAGAGAGGATAGGTTTCAAAAGCCGATAAAGATAAAGCAACACATCCGTACCAAGGTCTATGGTAACCACTTATTTATTTTTATTTTATATTTGCTCTAAACAGTGCCCTATGAGGGCGTTCTCTGAGAATTTCTGGAACAGGCTAATCATTGGTTTACTTTGAAGCTCAACAGATCTATCAAAAGCCTATCACTGGCACCCACCACTGCAGAAACCCATTGAAAATAGGGTATTTGGATGATATTTTGTCATAAATCAATAGAAGTATTCCAGAGCTAAACTACATTTCAAGCAGCTAGAAGAGTTCTCTAGGGAATATTTCATCCCCTTTGAAGAGAGAGAGCCTTGTTTCACAGAACCCCATTTAGTTTTCTGTGAGAATTAATTTCATGAGTTACTTTGATTAATGCATCTTGAAAGAAATCTCAGCTTTATAAAGCAATAATTAGCAATAAACATCTTCAGCTAGGAATGTTTTACAGAAACTAGAAAGTGACAGTAGGAAAAGCCCATAGGAGATTGGCAGAGCTTTTTCAGCAAAACCATGTGCATGAAAAGAACTTACACCATGCTGGCAATGTGTAAGACTTTAAGAGATTCATTACAACTGGGAACCTTGACTACTGAAACACTTGTAATGGAGATGCAGGAAAAATATCAAGTGATGTAAAGGACTAAGTGCACTTATGGAGGAGGACTGCCCAGGGAGTTTTGCTGTATCTCCTCACCTTCCCTCAGAAATAATAACTGGGAAATACAGCACAACAATGGATGCAAGGCAATGACATCCACTGGAAAATGGGAAATGCCTAAATTCCCTAGAATTCACCTGGGAAGCAGTAGATGATAACTGAATTGCATTCACAGTGGGTCTCCAAACATGCCCACCTGCTCCCAGGACTGTGGAATTGTGTCCTGCCCCTGTTCAGCAGATGCCAACACATCTTTACTTGGCCTTAGATGTGCTGCACAAGTGTGAGGCCATGCAGACAGGCACACAGACATGACTGATCAGCCTTTTCCTCCCTCCCCTTTACTATCACTTCCATAGGCTCCAAACAGGAGCTACTGCCCACAGGACACTGCTTACCTGAACAGTGCCTGTAGTACAAGGAGCTCTCACAGCATATTAAGTTGTTTCTTTACCCCAACCCTTGCCTGGTTGCACAACCTGGAGCAGGAATGATGCTTGACACAGCTGCCAGCGGCTCAACTGGATGAAATTGGTAGACCTAAAAAAAGCCTGAGCATCTCCTCCAAGCTAAACTCTGCATGGTTGGTAGTAGCAGCAGCACCAGGAACAACAGATGGGCCAGCTGGTCTTCAAAAGCTACAATTGCTCTTGAAACTACAGCACGGGTGTGCTTCCTAGTGTGCTGGGAGTAGGAAGTCATTATCAATTTACTGATTATTTGGTTATTACAGTAGTGTGTTGTTGAGACTCTTGCAGTCTGGAGACAAGCTACAACATAAAAATCACTTCTACAAAACCTGTGATCCTGTGATGTCTTCAGTCCAGCACTGGAAGGCAGCACTCTCAGGCAACATTGCAGCTTTGTCTTTTTGTAAAGCATTCATAAAACATGCATCTTATTAAGTGCTTGGAAATTAATCCTCGTTTAAATTGATCGTTGAACAAAGAAGCAGCAGTTTGCTTTTGGGGAATGTTTTATTTGCTTTCCAGCATAAGAAGGTAGATAGGAAAACAGTCACCCAAGCTGGAACCAAATACATTAAATGCATTCAATTGGAGTGTCTCACAAAAGGTTTCACTATTAGAAAAATAAATGAGTACTTCCTAATATGCTAAGATCTTTATTAACACCTTTTTATTTTCTTTTGGAAATTGTCTGAAATATTCACGGGATTACTTTTCACCATAGGCTTTTTGATTTTCCTGCCATACCTTTCAGTTCTGATTCTCTTATGATCAGTGCTGTTTTGTGTAAAGCATTTGTAAGCTAAAGAACTTTGGTACAGTTCTTGAGTACAAGGAATGTAAGTCAGATTTTTCTAACAGGACATTGTGTCCTCAGAGATCATTTTCACGAGCGATTATATGATCAAGTACCACTGGTTACAACAAGCCTCAACTCGAGCATGTTCACTGGTGGCTTCTTATACCTTTTTACAGCAAAACAACAACAGAAGATGGAAGTATTTGGAATTTGTGGTCCTGCCATTACAATGTACTCCATCCAACTTGCATTAGATTAACAGCAGCATCACTATTGCTGGGGACAAGATACAGACTGGCCAGACATGTCTCCTTGGTACACTACCACAGTGGAGTGCTTTACATGGTCTGGTGGCAGAGAATTCCCCTTCCTTTCACACTACCCCAGTTGGAATGCAGTGGTTAGGAATATGGCTAGGAAGTGCACTGTGAGAGCAGCCACATCTTTATAACTCCACCTAGACCTTGCTGAAGAGACAAGGGGAAAAAGGACAAGGAGATTTCCTGCGAGTTACATACCCAGTATGTCTTTTCAGAACATGCTTCTTCATTTTCACAAGCATATCTGATTTCACCTGAATCACGAGGTGGAGGGTCCAAGGTGCCCCTCAGCCAAAAGAGAGAAGAAGGAGCAGTGCTGGTGCTGCCTCTTATTCTCAGTGGAGAGGTACTGATCTGTCCTGTGGAAGAACCCAAAGTCTGCATTGAAGGTAGCTTGACAGTCTGAAGCACAGGCAAAGGTCCTGGACAAGGGGGTTCACAGTTGAAAAAGAGGGACATAAAGGTACTTATCACCAAGAATGTTTCTTTCCCAGACAAGCAAGAGTCAGATACATATGGAGATCCAGTATCTTGATACTTGTGCTTAAAATCAAGTACTTTCCTGGATGAGATCTGGCATGCCCCTTACTATTATTTTTATCTGCATCTTGCCTAATAGAGATTGGAATATTTTGAGAACTCATATGTCTCATTGCTATAGAAACTAACTCTGTATCTTTAGGTCAGTCTTGCTATCTCTGATTCGCAGAGTCCATGGAAAGGAAGGGAAGGGAAGGGAAGGGAAGGGAAGGGAAGGGAAGGGAAGGGAAGGGAAGGGAAAGGAAGGGGAAAGGAAAAAGAGGTGTTGGGGGGAAGGTGGAGAAACAAAAAGGAAAAATGAAGGAGAAAAGGAGGAGAAAAAAGAAGGAGAAAAAGAGAGTAAAAAAGGAAGGAAAAAAAAATAAAGGGCAGGGGGGATAAAAAAGACCAAAAAAGCCTAGCTGTTGCTGTTTCAGTCCTGCTCCCCACCTGCCCTTTGTTTCACCTCTGTAGCCAAAAGCAGAGTCCAACAGCCTTAGAGGGAAGACATGTTGTGATAGCAGCAGTCCAATACCAGGTTACTGGTTTCAATGCCAGCGGGGAGATTTATGCTACTGGTGTAGACAATTGACACAGAAGCATCAGCAGGCAAGCTAGCCTTGTTGAGGGGCAGGACATTGCTGGATGAAAACCCACCTTCATACAGCTGTCCTCTACTTTTCTGATCCATAGGTTGCTAGTGGGAGGATTTACCACTGCATGTACAAGGAGAACTGGTGCCACAGGAGTGACTGAGCTGGTACCATCTCAGTAAAACAGATTGGCTCCATCTCAGGTCAGCACCTCTGCCTGATTGAGAAATTTGGGTTTTTTCTTTCTCTTTCTCCCTCCCTTTCTTCTTCCGCACAGCTTCAGCTACCCTCACAGTTTACTCAAAGTTGGACCAGGGACATTACAGGGATGATACAAGAGATGTAAACATCCCCATAAGGGAAACTGGTCCTTGACACAGCCTGGTTTCTTTATATCACTAATGGAGCTATAAGGTGCTTGCATTCCTTTGGTTTGCTTTTTCTCAGTCACTTTTGTATATTAGAAGAGAAAAATTTCACTATTTCAGAGGTAGTTCAAGGACCAGTATGTCTGTATTTCATGGCCTCTGAAGACTTTTCTGCATAATTCAAAGTCACAGAGAATTCACAACCAGAACTGGTTTTTTTTTTTTGGTTTTTTTTTTTTAATTTTGGGATTTTCACTAATCCAGTAAAGAAGAGATTTTTTTCTTTGCTTTTCTTATTCTAACAAATAGTTGTATCTTCACTGATAGAAAGGCTGTTTTCCCCAGAAAAGAGAATTATTTCAGTTGTGATATCCACACTTCTGCTCAGAAGTGGGATGTACTGTAAATTCTGCTGTAAAAAAAACAAAACAAAACAAAACAAAAAAAACAACCAACCAAACAAACAAAACCCAACAAAAACTTTTTTGGAAAAATTCGTAAATCTACCAAGAAGGCCTGTTATTAAAAAATAAATAAATGTTAACACATATACCCACATAATACATTACTTTCTATTTTAGCACATATAATCTATATATCTTAGTACGGGACAAACGTGTCTTGTGCCTTTAGCATCAGTGACTATAGGTGGGAATTCTGTCCCCATTCTTCTTTGATGTTTTTTTGTTATTTTCAGTTTCAAATCATCTATTGATTCCCATCCCCCCACCTCCCATTTGGAGAGCAAGGCTAATCTTTTCTATGATGCTCAAAGATGCTTTGGGTTTCTTTGTCTTTTGTTAGTTTGGTTTGGGTTTGTTTTTTTTTTTTTTTTTTGTGTGTGTGTGTATGTTTGTTTGAGGGGTTTTTTGTGGTTTACTTTGTCTGGTTTTGTTTGGTTTTGTTTGTTTTTTCTTTTTTGTTTCTCAAAAGAAAAAACAAACAAACAAACAGCTTGTATTCCTATTAAACTGGTACAGATTGTTTTTCTTGATTTTTTCCCCAGTATGAGTAAAATCACTACCTCACCATGCCCCCTTTATATCCAAGCCAAATAGTAAATATATAAGATGACAGGCAAGCACTCATATTTTTGGAAAATCAGCATTATGCAATGGTGGAAAATGAGAAGAAAGCATTTTTTTAAAGGTTGAAGTAATTCAGTTTCAATAGACAGGGAAAAATCCCTCTAGTTTAATTCTTGTAATGGATGGCAGTGGCACACACACTGCTTTCTGGGATATTCTTCCATAAAGGAATGCAACATGAACCAGTAGTTAAACTAGGACAGAAGTTGCTGGAAATATTTAAAAGATGTTTACATTAGTGATCAAATATGCAATGTCTTTGGGTATGTCATCCTCATGACAAGTAGAAGACATAGTATTTTCCTTGTTGGAAAAAGCACATCATTAAGTTGTAGGCAGCTTTTAGTAACAGATATTTCAGGCTGGTGATGTAGCTGCTTAAGTATTCACCAGCACCACCATCCCCCAGTCCAACAGCTTCCCTGGGCTTGCTCCCCTTTTACCCTCCATACCTAAAAAATTCTTCCCCCATTTGCCAGACACCCTCTCCCAGCCCAGCACTGACACTTTCCCTGGCAGCTTCCCAATGAGGAACTTCCATGCTCACTTTCCTTGAGCAAGCTGTCCCTTCCTTCCATAACCATCACGCAGAATAACCAGTTTCTCTTTGTCATTTACTGGGTGAATCTCTCTGGGCTTGACAAGAGAAAAGGGATTTTCCTGATCAGGGTTTGGAACTGGCAAATGTAGAGTTTTCCTTTGCAAAGCTCTTACAGTAAAACTGCTGCAACCTTCTCTGAGGACATACTTGTAATGATTGTAATGATTTAAAAAAAAAAAAAAACCTGAAAAACTCACTGCAGTTAATATGCTTCTGTAAGGTGAAAGCTGATTTAAGGCTGCCTACACTCAAAATTGCATTAATATAATCCCCTTTAAGTAATCAGGCATGAGTTGTGCAGGGAATGTACCCAAATCAAATCTACTACAGATGAAAAACACTGATCATCTGCAAAGGAAAAGAGGTGTGAACTCCACCTTTTTCCCAATCTCCCTTGCCTCCCACCTATTCAGAATCAAAGCAGACACTGCTGCACTAAAACAGGGACAGAACAGAAAACATTTCTTCATTATCTCCTTACTGCTTCCCCCTGATGCCTACGCTGTCCTTCATCACCTGCCTGACATAAGCATCACCCTCCTTTGCCCTCAGTAACCTGTGGCATCTGCACCTTCCCATCCCAATTCTCCTGAATGATTGCAGCCACATGAGGAAGCGATTAAAAACTTTTTTATTTTTTTTTTAAGAATAATGATGTTGAAATATCACATTGTTGGAGTCAAAGTAGCAACACTTTTCTCCATTTTATCCTTATTACATACTCCCATGGTGTTGAATACCTTTTGGTTTCTTGGTTTCTTAGCTCCCATCTACCTGGTTTTTTTTGATTCCCTACCCATTGTTCAATCACCTCCACTTGCTGGAGTGCTGGTGCCAGTGTCACAGAGCAAAGGGGGTGCATGCCCAGAGGTCATTGTGTGGGGCTGGGGCTGTAGGTCAGAGGCCATGGCTGAGCCTTGTGCTCTGAGTTTGCCATAGGAGGGGGTTACCCTCTGCTATAGCAACAGGTTTTGGCCCTTCAGTTCCTCAGCCTCCTTCCTCTTTTTAATCCCTGTGCCTTCCTGCACTAAGCATGAAACTGGAATAGCCAGAATGATGACTGCTGCCACTTTCCAACTACCTCTCCTGCACATCTGCTGTTTATGGGGATTGAACATTTTTATCCTACTGTGAAGTTTTTTGGTAATGGCCAATGAAGGAGGCTTGCTTCTGGAAGAGCTGAAGCTCTTTGCTGAGGTAGAAAAGCAAAATAATGGGGAGAGCTCCATATACTGGCCAAACATCAAGCCTTTCTCGGGTTCCTAATTTTTAAATGCTTCTCTGCTAAATATGTTGCTTTTATGTATTTTATAGAATGTTTCCCTGCCCTAAGGCCTTTTCTATGCAAGTTTGCTACAGTATGGACATATATTATTTTTTCTTATCAGGCTGGGGACACAGAAATTGATACAACTCTTATACTACTGCAATCCCATTGACTTCAGAGGAATTACTTCCCATTAAAGCCAGTTAAATCAGAATTAATAAATCTGTCGGTTCTCTGCTATTCACTGATAACACTCGAAAGCCCATTGGAGTAGTTAGAGAAAAATAGAGAATTATTCTTGCTTCACCATTTTCCAATGTTCCTGAGCATATGACAGGATGAACTACTTATTCAGGTACATCTAGAAGGTGAGGTAAGAAGATAAACTCTTCCACATATACCGCTTTCTGTCTCAGATCTCCCTGGCATGTAGAGCAGCACCTGCATGTCTCACCATGTGATAGACCAGTTGTGGGACAGGTGGCACAGGGCATCCTCTTTCTCACTGAGAACAAGAACTGATCTGACAGAGCAGAGAAGAGCCAGTGACAGAATAATTATCTGGCAGCTATTGTTAGTATCAATTTGGAAATCCTTTTTTTAAATTTGTTCTAGCTCTTTCTGCTGGTAATCAAAGCACTCAAGTCACTCAGTCACCCACAGAGGGCTTTCATCCTCATCTTAAAAATGGGAAAATCCCAAGACATAGAGATCTTTTTTCCTTTTGTCCTTTTCCTCTTATGTCCTTTGCCATAAAAGTGGTGGAGCCAGAAACAGTTCCCAATTCCAGACTGCCACTTGAATACATCCTTCTTCATGACTTCCTAGCATTCAGTTTAGATGCAAACATAAGATAGCAACAAAACAAAAAGAAACCTCAGGCCCAGATCCCCCATAAGTCAGACACATATAGTCACAAAGCCATCAAACTGCATCCAGCCATCACATGGTTGCTGTAGGAAATGCTGGCAGCTGCCTCCCTATGCAGAGGTCAGTTATGATTGCAGACCATAGAGGTACTCCCTGGATGGGCTGCAAGTTAACTTGGAAGAGGAACCAAAAGAATCTGTCAAAGCCAGATATACTCTGGAGACACACCCTTATAAATCGAGCCAGGAACCATCAACCCAACCTATGTTCTAAGTGGATCTCAAGTCACGGACACCTGCTGAGTGCATCTTCCCTTCAGATTCCTTCCATATGTATTAGTAGAATAGTCTGTCCAAATTTTTTAATACAGAATTTACTAATTGCAGTCTTTCTCTTACCAATGTTAATGTTTTGTTTTTTTTTTTTCTCGTATCTTCCTTTTAGATAATAAAGAAATAATTAATATCTCAATAATTAACATCTCGCAGTTCTTTGTAATGAAGAGGTCATGTACTTTCTCAGCAGCTTCTCTCCCCATGGATGCAACCAAGGCTATTGATGACATAGAAACACAGAAATGTTTGGGTTGGAAGGGACCTCTAGAGGTCATTTAGTCCAACCCCCTGCTGAGAGCAGGGACATCCTCAACTAGCGCAGGTTGCTCAGAGCTCCATCAAGCCCCACCTTGAATGTCTCCAGGGATGGGGCCTCAAACACCTCCCTGGGCAACCTGTTCCAGTGCTCCACCACCCTCATGGTAAAGAACTACTTCCTTACACCCAATCTAAATCCACTCCTTTCTAATGTAAAACCATTGTTCCTTGTCCTTTCACTCCAGGCCTTTGTAAACAGGCCCTCTCCAGGCTTTTTATAAGCTCCCTTCAGGTACAGGAAGGTGGCTATTAGGTCTCCCCAGAGCCTTCTTTTCTCAGGGCTGAACAATCCCAGCTCCCTCAGCCTGTCCTCACAGGAGAGGTGCTCCAGTGATAAAGCTCTAATGCTACTGTTCTGCGCTTTACTTGTGTACTTCACTATATCTATTGAAGCGAGCAGCACCAAAATGCTTCAAAACATGGACATGTTCAGAGCTTAAGGATGTAGTTCTAGGTCATAGCTGTCATATCTTGCTGTGGTTCCCAGAGAAGTTAGTTTTCCTACCTTCATGCTGTCAGCTGCACACTGATTCAAATCTTGAAGGTTCTACAACACCTAGGATATATTTTTAAGCAATGAACTACAACTTTTTTTTTTTCTTTTCTCTTCCCTCTGGTGATACATTCTCGGCAGTGAACTTATCCTCTATTTTTCTCTAGAATAAACAGATTTCCTCTACCCTCCTGACTCCCCTCCTCAAAGTCACGAATTACAATTGCTGATGCTGTGATTGCTGCAGGACTGGAGAGAAGTGGAACTTCAGTATAAGCAGAAATTTGACCTGCTGTTTTCTCAGCCTTCAGTTGAGGGAAAGAGGATGTTGTGTCTTGCGTAAAGGGGTTTTACAAAGAACTCATGTAACCTGTTCTCAGCCACTGCTGGTTTATAGTTTTGAGTCAAAATGCAAGCAAACAACTAAGGATTTACATGGCTTGACTAAATGCTTCTACTTAAAATAAAATTAACATTGCAGCTCAGGTCATTCTCATTTCTCACGTCCCTAACTTATGAGTTCAGGCTACTCTTTAGCAAAACTGTGTAAGTTCAGATCTATTATTTGCAGTGACTGATTTGCATAAGCTACAATGAATCCTTTAGTGGATTTGCAGAAGAGAATGAAGAGTCAAAACCAGCTCAGTATCTCAATTCCTGATGTAGTTTTTACTGTTGCAAAAAACATGTTCCATTTCCTATAATCACAAGAGCAAGCAGCTGTATCAGAATACAATAAAACCACATTTGCTCAAGAAAAGAATGCCTTTTCTCAAAAGGTCATGCTTTCCTTTTGAGGAGGCTGGCAGTCACAAGCAAAATGTCAATATATCATATCAACAAAGCACTGGCTTGTCTATGCCCTAAGAGCCTTAGCTACTAAAAAATAGAGAGATAGTATTTATCTACCTTCTCAGATGCTGAAATGTTTGTTCAAAAATTTAAAACACATACTACTGAATATTTAAAATGAGGCATGTGTGAAATAAGACATGCAGTTCCATAAAGTGGATAACATATGGGAAATGCACTGTTCAAGAGTGTCACTGGGAAAAACAATAATCTTGGAAAAAAACAGTAATTATCAGGTTCAGCAGCTTACCTAATTGTTCACAATAATTCACAGCATTTATTTAGAACACAGCTACTTGTTGATAAAGTTTTTAATATTTAAGATAAACTGCCATTTCAAGGACCTCTCCACCTAAATGGCTGCAGCCATAGCAGTCTGTTTCAGGACACTGACATAGACACCACTTCTGCATTATCTCATCCATAGCTCTAAAGTGCTACTTCCTATCATTTTAGTCTGCATCTTATAAAGTTTCCAACATCTTTGAAAGGTTATTTTTATGCTAGAAAAAAATATCACTTTTAACCTAGGGGTAAATTTGTTGCATTATTTAATCTGCAAAATCCTCTTGCAAAGAGCCTAGCTTTTTGTCTATATGTCTCTTGGGCACTTAGTTAATGAAGGAAGAGAATTTTTCTGAATGTATTGGCTATTTTTTTGTCTTTTTAAAATGCCTAAACAAAAAGATGACTACTCATCAGTACAGATAGAGAGAAAGGAGAAATATAGATAGGGAGAAATATAGTACTGTCTATGATACTAATTCTTCTCTTCTTTTTTTTTGTCCTAAGTGGCATTTTAAAGTGAGGTGTTTGTATGTCGAGTATTAGAGACAGCAGCACCTGTAATTATGATTTCCTTTTAAGAAACTCCTTTTTGGTGATTTATATCTTTTCCAAAGAAACCAGTCAGTTAAAATGTCTGATGGGAGATGAGTAGTCTCATTTTTAAGAAGATTCAGCTATGATGGATCACATTTATCTCAGAATTTGAGAAGGGAAAAGTCCATTGCTTTCCTCTTATTGTAAAAAAACAAATAAGAGGAATGGGGTTTGTTAGGTCTCACATCTAGTAACTCCCCAAAGGACACCTGAAATTCCCAAAGTTTGCTGTCATGATGAGATTGTGCTTTTGTAGTTTCCACCTGAACAAGCCCTGCAGCTTGGGACAAGCTGTTCAGAAGCCATCTATAAGAATTTATCACATAAATTCGGTAAATATCCCCAGTATTACATGTGTTCCCTGCCTTTCAACAGAGAAAAGACAGAACAGGTCTAAGGATGAGAAGGTATGAAAATAATACCAAGTGAGAGAAGGTGTCTTTCAAGATGAAAAAAGATGAGAGCAGAAGAGTCCAAAACCAACAGCAGGAGCAGAGGAT
The DNA here is from genome assembly GCA_024605025.1 of Megaceryle maxima. Lineage (NCBI taxonomy): Eukaryota > Metazoa > Chordata > Aves > Coraciiformes > Cerylidae > Megaceryle > Megaceryle maxima. The sequence goes on along the minus strand of JANHGN010003772.1, from coordinate 44,224 downwards.
GGGGAAAAAGGCTGTAAGCCATAAGGAGACAAAGGCAGAAGCTGGAAGGGTAGAGGTGGGAACCAAAGAGGTCTGATTAAAATCAGTCCTCTCTCACACTTCGTTTCAGAATTTGACAATGAACAGAAAACTCTGGAGCCTCAACATAACTCTGCTGTGGAGTAAATAGCTACAAAACCCAGCAGGAAAAAGAAAAACCAACTTGCTTTCTCATGCTCTTAACATCCTACCTTTAAATGTTGCCTTCTGCAATGTTGTGGGGTTTTGGGGGCAGAGGGGTTTGGAGCTTTTCGTTTGTTTGTTTTTACCTAATTAAAAATCCATATGGTAGCAGCATTAAAAGACAAACAGATTTGACTGTTGGGCAAAGCACAAGAGGAAAGCAAATAATCCATAAAGAATTGACAACCTAGAAATTCTGGTCCCCTTGCAGAGTAACTGCTCTGTAGATGTAAGTTCTTCCTCCTATCAGTTACATACAGGCTTTTTATGCCTCCGTGCATCTTAAACATCAGTTATGCATGCAACTTAAAAATATAATCACCATTGATCCTCTCTTACTCAAGGCAAGTTTGAGAGAAAATTAGTGCTCTAAGTGGCAAAAAAATAAAAAAAAACTCCACTGACTGTAACTCTGTTATATCACTGATATGAGGTTTTAAATGGCATATGAGACATCCAGATTGGTTCAGTAAGAAAACAGGTTTGGGGTTGGGTAGTACTTGACTTTTTTTTTTTTTTTTTGCTGTTTTTATGGCTAAGGATAGACAGATGGGTAAGGATTGGCAAGTTAATGTTGCTGAAAACCTGACACATGATGCATTGACTCAAAGTTGGAACATCAGATTTTTACAACATTCAATTCAAGCAATTTTTCTGAAACTGCAGCCTAGATGTGCCACCACAGTTTGTGTATTACCTACTTTAATAGAAGAAAACCCACAAACGTTAGGAATTATCCTGTCTGAAGTGAAAAATGTGAATAAAGAGCATTTATCACATCAGAAGGGACAAAATTCTTGAAAACATGTGTGTGCAAACACACACGCTATGCTCTGCTCACCTGTGTGCCCCTGCTCACAGGCAGGTCACAGAGCACGCTTTCCAATTAACAGCACCCAGCTGAAGAAATTGGATTTCACCATTAGTCTGCTGCCTCCCAGTCCACCCTTCAGACTGGGGAGAAGCACTCCAGTAATCCCCCAATTTTGTAATGTAGATGAACCCCTAGTACGTATGTCATAGGTTGAAAATACTTGCATCACATTCATCATAATTTCCTAATTCAGATATGAAAACAGTGTTGGCTTGGAATGCCTGAAACAAATCAACCTGGCTGGACTTGAGTAGTCTCAAAGGAAACACCCATGGGTGACATTTTTGTTTCTTCATTTGTCATGTAGATAAAGGGAGCAATTTACATTCCTGAAAGATCTTGTCTCAGTGGTTTCCCTCTTGAGACACAATAAGAAAAAGAGCTAACTAATCTACTTGTGGCCTTCAGATGGTGTACCAGAAACTTTGTAAGCATGGACAGATGCCTGCCTGGGAAAGATGGCCATCTAATGTAGGTATGCCAAGATGAACAGGAGGAAATAAACGCTAGAGAGAGAGTAGGGATAGCAAACAAAGGATTCTGGGCGGTCAGAGAACTGAGTAACTTGGTCAGCACATATCTGCGCTGCATGACATTTCTTTATGAACACAAAAGATAAAAGAATTTTACCATTAATATCACTTGATTTGCAGCAATTAAACATCTCCCTGGAGTTTCTGCTCTCATTAGAACAAGAATTCTTCCTAAATTTGGCCCTTATCTCTTAGCTAGCCTCACACTGGACTTTTTCCAATAGTACAGATTGCACTGGTGGACACCAACTATCTGAATCACCCCAGAAAGGTTACCTGAACTGATCTAACTCCACCAATCAGCAAGGGGAGGGCTCAGAAGAATGAACAGAAAGCTGCTGCATTTGAGCTGTATCAGAGAAGGTCAGCGCTTTGCTGGCTAATCAGGGATTTGGGTCAGGAGACTCAGGAAATTAGATAGGTTTTGGATGCTGCTTCCCCTGAAACTGGGATGTGGTTGGCTTGCTGTGCCTCCCAGCACTCAGCAGCCCAGCTGGAAGCCATAAGCAGCTATCAGTTTGGGGCTCATGACATCACTGTGGCACTGAGCACATTTTTCACATACTAAGAAAGCAAGATACAGACTGTTAGCCAAGGAAACTTATTAAACAGCAAAATTGCCAGCTGTGGACACTTCCTTTCTGCAGATTAAGGTTTTTGTTTTGTTGGGAGTAATCACTTTTTTCAGCTTCAAAAAATTTGCTTGGGGGAAAAAAAAAAAAAAAAAAAAAAAAAAAAAAGACATTAGCATTGGTTAACTTGTGTTCCAGAACACCTAAGAACAAATTTTTGAAATGCATATAATGCCTTGCACCTCCTCTTTGGCTTCCTAAAAACAAGACAAAGTCTCTGGTTGTAAATTTTTCTCATCAGTAACTCAACCATCTCATGAATGTGCAGAAACCATGGAAAGCATTTTGATATAAGAAGGCATGGATTTAACTTCAGCAAGGGGGGTATTCCTGGGGAATAAAATAGTTTTGTACTATGGCATAGCCAGTCTTGTGAAAGAGAAATGAATCAGCCACATACTCCATGCTGTAGCTTCAGAGAAGCTATGCTGAACCACAGGCTGAGGAGACAGATTTTCACCTTAGTGTACCTTTGGGAAAGAAGAATTGCTATCACTGAGGAATTTTACAATGTGTTGATAGGTTTCACAATCCCTGGGCAGAGGAAGATGGTGAAAGAGCTGAGATCTGTCAAGCTAAAGGACTAAATCATTGCTTTGGTCAAGTTCCTCTGGCAGCCACCACCAGCCTGTCTGCAGCTGAGTTGCCTTTTTCTGTGCTAAGGGAGCACGGAGTTGAGAGTGACAGAGAGAAGGATTCATCTGGGGACTCAGAGAGGAGAAACAAACACTTCCTTACAAGGGGCCATGCTTCTGGTAGCCCAGTCTGGTTTTAGACCAGAGGAAGAAAGGCTAAGTCTAAGACCAGAGGTCTGCTGTAGGCCTGCAGACACTGACATAAGAGAAAACTGCATCCTGACACAAAGGCTGCTGTTGGGCATCCACTCCTTGTGAGAGCTGATTTAGAAGAATCTTTTGATTCCAGAGCCTGTGAAGTCTTGCTCCTGACCTCTAGAGTGAAAAACACGTGGAGAAATAGTCTAAAAGGTCTACTTAAGTCTGCTCTGTGTTGACCAGGTAGAAATCGTCTGCTGATCAAAACAGACTTCTGCCAGGTTCTTTAGGTCCAAGCAATTTCTGAACATGGCACAGTATCAGTGCTACACTAATAAAATGCTTTTAATTAAAAGATTTAGCATTTCAAAGTTCAGATGTGCAGCTGGTCACATTTACAGGTAATTTTATATTGATTTTTTTATTGCACCAGGAAGCATTGTGTGCCAGCAAGACTGAAATACAGAAGGCAGCTTTATTTCTGTTGCTGGGTTTAAGGAAAGTTTTTTAATAGCTTCCAGTTAGCTTGGGCAAAGGAATTAAGCTGCCAAGTACACTACTGAAACTTAAGATTTGCTACACTTAATGTATAACTGAAATAACACACTGCAAAAGGTGCACTACAGTGGTCACACGTCCTGAACTGGTGGCATGTGACCAAAATAACTGAGGACAAGTTGCAATGAAATAAAAGTTTGAAAAACAATTTAAAAGTTGAGGTTTTTAATCTAATATTGTCTAAACTAACAAGATGACCAGGTCCCAGTTCCAGTGGGACTCCCATGTCCCAAGCACAGCACAGCTTGAGAGTTTACTACTACTTTGGGATCCCTACTAATTTTTTTTATAGGATGACTAGGGTGAAGCCTTGATCTCACATCAGCAAAATGCTTTGAAAGATGAAGATAACATTTTCATATTCTCTGTTGGTGGCATACAGCCACTTTTCCACCTACTAGAGAGGACTTTAAAAAGAGACGTGGAATCTTGTCTTCTACCGAGGCATGACTGTTAGGGTCTGATTTAAGATGTCTGAACTCCAGACTGTACTTTTAGCTATTAAGGCAAGACTTGACCTCAATTTCCAGGCAGCCATAACTCAAAGCCTTTGCATTCCTCTTCCAATTGTTCTGCCTCTTTATGGCTTTTTCCAGCTGACCCTACTGATCCTATCTGAAGAAGCTGAGCGAGGACAGTTCATTGCATGGAAGAATATTAGGACTGAAGAACAACAGCTGTAGCTCCAGCAGATGTTAGAAAAACTGCTATATGGAGTTGTCTTTATAATTCCTATGAAGCTGCCTTCTAACTGCAAAACATGCTTAGCAGTTCATCTTAATTCTCTAATGACTTGATCCTTCCCCAGACAGCAAGTACAGTGACTTCGCAGCTGCTGCTCCTCCACCCAATTCATCAGAAGCTTGCTTTGTCAGTGCTCAAAGCACCAACAATTTTGCTCATAACTTACACAGAACTGGGACTCCACTCTTAAAGGAATAAAGAGCTGTAAGATGCTCTTCTACAGCTTTCTCAACTGTAGGAGATACTTGGCTGGATTGCTGGGTCTTGCCCCTGCTGACACCCACCACCAGCGCCACATCCCTGTTGATGTTCTATAACGGTCCAGAAGCACAGTCACAAACAGCAATGAATATATTTTGCACTTTTCTAGGACTTACTCTTCTTGTTAGAGTGTGTTTTTAAGGTCAGAAATAACAACAGGGGCATCAGTGGTGAGGAGGGGAACAATTGGGATGTATTTCAACAGGTTACCTTAGACAGTCTCTAGTGGAATAACAATCAGGTCCGAGACAACATACCATAGAAGGTAATAGGCCTGCAAAATGGAGCTATTTTATGCCAATCTAGAGCTAGGCAAGGAACGCAAAGCCAGCTTTGGCACTAACTGCAGCTGGGGAAAATGAGAATTGAGTTCACATTGGTTCCAGCAAACCATGCACTTTGGTACTATAGCCAGCTGTAGTTCTGCAACGTCACCAGTCCTTCAGGGTGCAGTTTTCATGTTATATCTAAGATGAGGTAATGAGTAAGAGGTGCTGGAAAGGGGAGTCATGCTTCTCCCTCTCATCCTCAACACCTGGCTATGGATTCTCAAGGCATCATTAGTAGATCTCATCTGGCCCCTACTGCAAGCAGGTAGGTAAGGGTAGATTTCCACCAGCAAACATGAGTGAGCAGCAGCAGATAGGCTTAACAGCTGTGAAACCCACTGCCTAGTATTCTTATTTCATCACTGCTTTAAGTGAACTCCACTAAAAGGGGCAGACCTGTTGTCCTCTCCTCCTGCTGCAGCCACTTCCCTTCACTGGCAGTAGCATTCACATGCCCAGGTGATGAGCTCAGAGACCCAACCTCATCCAATGAGCATAAAGATCAAAATAATATGCTTATTTGTTGGACAGGACTCCAAGCAGCCTGATCGAGTTGAAGATGTCCCTGCTTATTGCAGGGGGGGTTGGATTAGATGACCTTTAAATGTCCCATCCAACCCAAACTATTGTGTGATTCTATAAACAGTATTCCTTCCCACAGCAGGCACTTAGCCTTCACTTTCTTTCGGTGTTAAAGCTTGTATTTCTTCCCCTTGGTACATGGGAAAAACTCAGACTCCAACTGGGTTTGGCATCTGCTGTCCTTCAGAAACCAGTGGTACCTCTCAGTTATTTTTACAAGAGCCACTTCTTAAGCGGTAGAAAGAAATAATTTAATATTCTTTGTTTTGAGTCAGTTCCTACATTTGTCTAATTATCCAAAAGGTACCTTAAACCCAAGGAGACCCACCATCTCCAGCTACCCAGCAACTGGTTAAAATCAGCCAGCTCCCCACCAACAACAGCCAAGATTACCATGGCAACTTATCCCCTTACAGAAGGACACACACATCTTGTCTGGTCGTGGTTGTTTTTTATCCTCTGATTCCTACCACATGGATTAAAATAAGCAGCACTGAGACTGAATCAGGAACTCATAACAGGCACTGCTACTGAGTCAAGTGGCATTAATGACCCATAATTTTATTTCCTCCTCTATTTCCTCCTGCCCCCATCCTTTCACATAGTTTAAAGCTGTAACACTGGTTACAGTATTTCAGCTTGCACGCGTACTTCAGAGCAAAATGATATTATATCAATGTTTTCTATATTAAAATAGACAGCTATAAAGATGCTGCATTGCCACAGCAGAACATTCATTACAGATACCTGAATGACAATCTGCAAAAGCTAGTGCCTAAGCTGTTTCTGTGAAGTAGTAAGTTAACATCTTGTATGCTCCACATGCTTGTCTGTAACACCTTCCCCCTGCCTCAAAAAAGAAACTCAGAAATAAGTTTGATCTTTTAATTTTGCCTTTTTTTTTTTTCTGAAAACTAACACTTCTCGAGTGTTATTGACTCCTATTTCTCACTAAGCGTTGCTCAGCAGCTTGTCATGAGTTACCTTTCCCCACAACATTCATGCATTCCAACCAAAAAATAAAGATGCACAAGAGCAAAGAAGCAGGTGGTTGGAAAGCCAAAATACATATTTTTGACAGCATGCATGTACTAGCCAAACTTTCAGCCAAACTATCCTTTAGGCACAACTGCAATTGTACACAACAAGCTTTTAAGGCAGTATAGACAAATAAGAGATTTTTTTTTTTTTTTCCTAAAGGATGAATATCTAGATACCAAACACTATTGCTCTGACTCCTTAAAGCAAATGCCAGGAAGGGAAAAGAGAGGTATTGGTATTTCTGAAGCCCAGCTTTGCCAGCAAGACTGTCCAATGACAAAGGCATTATTTTAGGACTTGGGTCCTAAACTTTGCCACAGCCTCTCTGCATACCTTTGTCCAAGCACCTCATCCTTCTGTAATGAATGGTAGCAATTACCAGAATGCTGAGAAAAAAAAAGCTGCTGAGCCACAGACACAGGGTGGAAATTCCTGACCTGACAAGTTTAATCAACCAATTAAGAATGGTTCGTCAGTGAGATTAATTTCAGTACCACGTGGAGATAAGATGCATTACCAAGTGACTAGAGACAGGTTTAGGGAATCCAGAAACAATCTCAGTATTGTTGTGTAGCACTATGGTGCTGAGCTGTGCCATCAGGATGCTCTATGCTATACATCATTGCAGAGCACTTAAAATCACATTTAACTTGAGCAAATCCTCCACACAGTAAGTTTCACAGTTATATTTCAACCTCAACTACAATGCAACCCACCTCAGTATCACAGATCTGAGAAAAAGGACAGTGGTGCCCCCACTGTCAGCCAACCACTGTCAAGCTATCAGAAGCAAATACAACACAAAGTGTAGTCTGATACTCCCACAGACTTCATCCCAGCCTACTAACAAGCTCATCTGTGTGCAAAATTGTAGTTGCACACTTTTTAGAGTAGTCCCCTCTTGTTTGGGAAAGACTGACAACAACATGTAGCAACTAGCAGCAATACGTCCTACAGATAGAGAGTTATCTGCTGTGGTTCATGGGGACAGCAATTTCTAGGGACTGTTGCTTCAAGTGCTTTGCCTCCCAGGATGGGACCACCCAGCTCAGCTCTCTCATCAGACCAGGGTTTGACATCCCCTCAGCAAAAATCACAAAGTCCGTACCAGTTTCTCTGGGGCTAGCAGAGCAGTTGCTGGCCACAAAAACAGATGAGAAAACACTTCATACATTTGAGAGAGAGAATACTAATTTCAGGCATGGACGGGAGGAGGCAAACCAGCATCTCTGTATAGTGTGATGCCAGAGATGAACTAGTTGGATTAGGTCTTTAGCAGCAACATTAAACATCACAAGGCTCAGGACAGGAAGCCATCTGAAGAAAAGAGCAGTATTCCTGAATTACCAGCTTCCTTGACTATCAAGAGCATAGGGACTCACACCTGGGAAGCTACCAGGTCTTCTTCAGAGCTTATTTAATTCAAGCATATAATAATGCATAGCTAGTCCTTCAGCTGCTCCCACTAGCCAATGACACCTATGACACACAGAATTTATTTAGCAACATTAAAAATGGACTTTTGGTGTTCACCCACTATTGAGCAACAGGAGAGACTACTACATTCTAGTGGGAAGAAGATGGCACACAGAAAACCAGAGACAGCTGTCTGCCTTTGGGGTGTAGCCATAGATAGGTCTTAATACAAATGGTTTTAATACCAGAGGCCTGACAAACTCACTTGAAACACTGATATCTAAGTTATGTGCCCAGATGTGCTGTGCTGACTAACACTGGTCAGTTCATCACACTCTGGCAGTCGCCTCAGGTAGGCATGTAGAGGACCCTATCAACAAGCCTTCAGATTCAGTCACCCAGGGACAGGTCTATTTTCTCTGTTAGAAACAGACCTGAAGAATTGAAGTGCTTGCACCACAACTGTCATGCCCTTACACAAGGCAGAAGACCCTGACAGTTTGGAAATGTGATTTTTAATTTCATATTGTTCGTGGTGCAGCCTTGTTTTAAAGTCAAAAAAGTTGCATGTTCTAGGAAATCACAAATAGTTCAGTGAAAATACTCAAGTTCAAAACCTCTATATTTTTAGGAGACTTGTCCATCTTAAAGCTAACTTGAACTTGAAAAAAAGTGATAGAATACTACAGAAAATGAAATTATCTGTACGACAGTAACACACACAGAGGGGGGAACTCCCATTTCATTATGCTTATGGAAAAAAAAAAAGAGATGAGGTAGTAAAATAAAGATTAAAAGGCAGTTAAATTTAAGGACCTATTTGAACAATTCTGTTGTATACATGGTTGGAATTCAGTCTAAGGGAAGGGAAAATATTTTTGTGACCCAACTATCCCAGTCCTTGAATCCCCTGGCACTCTTATCAGACAACACAACCATTCTCTGGGAAGATCTCAGGCAGAGCTAAGTATCGCTTCATATTTTCACATCTGCAAACATTTCTCTGCTCGTAGAAGCAGAAGACGACTTCTTTGGTGGGAAACTCCTTCCTCAGGGGAGCTTGCTCTCCCTCAAGCACCATTTTGTCACATCACAGTGGAATCTGTCTTGTAGCTCCAAACAGAAGAAATCCGGTTTACAAGCTTATATTTAAATGCTCGACTATCACTCTAATGCTTTGGCCTCGTGTTGACCTTTAGCATTTCAAGACAAAATGCTACTCTACTTGTGCAGCTTCAACTGTTTTAGCTTTGGGATTGTGCCAGATGGACAACTGACTGCAACTATTATAGGAGTAATTTTCCAGCATGAGGACTACTAGCATGTGGCCACTTCAGCTAATTATATATGGGATCAGCAGCCTTACAGGTCAGTCTCATGGTTTGTCACTCAGCTGTATGTCCTTCATGTTCAAAATCCTGTTCAGTCACACTCTTCAACTCTTCACTGCATACATACAGAAACCCAAAAAATATGGGCATGGACAAAGCAGAGAGCTTTGCTATAAGACTTGTTCATTTAGAGAAAAGGAGAAGGAAAGACAGGCAGAATTTTTGCAAGAGACTTAGTTTGTTATACAGTTCTTGTCTACCCACACATGCTGTAGCCTTGAATTCCTCATTACACCAGGAAAATCTCTTCATCAGTTCTGTGATCCTCCTTGCTATTTATGAGAGAAAATAGCTAAATCAGTTGCTCACCATTATTATTTGCATTAATACAAATATTGCATTAATATTTCCTTTAGAAAAAAGTTTAACCAGTTGATACAATCAACAGCTTCACTACAATTTTTTAAAAGTAGCCAAGTCAGAGCAGAGAGGCTTCATGGAGTCATACAAAGCTGGGTTGCAAGCCCAGGTTGCCGCCCTGCACAAACTGCCAAGCCAGTCCAATGGCCCACAGGTATCAAAGACATCAGCAGTTGGAGCAATCTCACTCTTTTCTCTCTTGTTCCTGAGGGGTACCATCCATTCCCTTGTTCTTACACTAGCATTTATTGGAGCCAAAGTCAACTTGTTAGCCCAGCAGACAAAACCATCAGCAGCTTTATCTGTAAACACGCTGCACCTGGCTAGGAGTGATTCAACAAGCAACAGAGCAAGACACAGCATAACCAGTCTGCAGATGCAGCTAATATGACAGAGGACAAACTGGACAGGATGATGGGGTTTTCCCCTTATTAAAGGGGATAGCTATTAAAGTGTTTAAAGCCTTCTCATGAAAGCACAGCTTAGAAAGATGGAGGCAGCTACATGATTTGGCAAGAAAAGTCCTGGAGTGGTTACAGCTCACCACAGCACCATCATTTGATGTACTTTTCACACACACAAAAATTTCATTCTCATGAACACCGAGTCTCTAGAGCAGGCTACCATTTGTGCAGGAGTACTAACGGGAGCACAAATCATACAAGTCAGACAACGCAACAGACGTTTTCTCAAATTAAGCGTGCACAAAAGTATTTAGCACCTTTGAGCATGAGAAAATAAAATTATTTCCAAATGCTCCAAAGTTGATAATGACTGCATCCAGACCAGAAAGCCAGAGCACTGTGAAAAGTCCTTGATGCTGAAGTTCCTGGACTTTTATTTTCAATCCTTGTTAGCCTGAACCAACAAGCAAACTTCTAACATTTCAGTCTAAAGTTAAGTGCATCTTCTCTTCTCCATTTTTATTTCCTTAATAAGGCATTTCCAGTAAGCTGCAGAATACTAAGTAGAAATTCAGGTCATGGAGAGTTTTACACAAATTAAAATAAAGACATCTTCAAACGAATTGATGTCAAGTCCATTAACTAATTCATAATCTTGTAGACACAAGATGTCACTCATTCCTGTTAGGTCAAGTAATATTGAGAAATGGGTTATATTATGCATAGCAACATTTTTCAGCTAGCTATTTTCATATGCATTTGAGTTAAGTGCCAGCCACACCAGCATGTGGAACTTCTGCAGGACCTATTCCAACAGTCAAGTGTCTGCACTTTCCATTATTTTTTGCAGTTACTTTTCACACTATAAGAGCTCTTGTTTACATATATAAAAGTGGGATATAGCTTCCAAAGATGTTAATAAGCATTCAGTTCAAAATTTTGTGAAGCCTTTGTGTTAAGACATTTCTTGCAACATTTACTTAGTCCACTAATGGTTTACCAGATGTCCACATGTTATTAGAACCCAGCTACAAGAACAGCTATGTAAGAATTAAGTTTTGAAAAGGAAGATACAAATTACCACTTACATTCATTTCATAAAGTTTATTATTGCACCAAATGCCGCAAAGAAACAGACCAAAATTATAGCATACATAAACAACTATAAGAAAAAAAAAAACAACACCCCAAACATTTAGTTTGACATTGTTTTTCAGTCATTCCTAAAAAAGCCTATGCTCTCCAAACATGCAGTAGCAACACACATTTTCTGCTATGGAAAACCTGCTATGTATGTCAAATTAGCCCACTTGACCTTAAAAACAAACTAAAAAATGTCTAGAATATATTCAGCAGTTCAGACTATTTCGATTTGGGTCCTTTTAACCCAAGTAGAGTCATACTTGAGGAATGGGTGAACATTTTGTGTAGAATTTATATACATGAATTTGGTGTGTCTGAAAAGGGGGCCTGACTTTAAGACTAAAGATGCATATAGGAGGGAGTGGAGAGGATCAACCTGTAACTCTGGAGGATGCCCTTAGAAATGTGAATTAAATAATCAGCATCTATTAATTTATTTTGGGCACAACAAAGTTGTATGCATCAGTTCAGAGAGTACCCACTTAAATTAAAATCTTTAGATCTTAGTATTGTTTGAGGTTAAAGAATTCAATTAGATTAAATATTACAATTTAGCAGTTCATTCCTCCTGTGTATGAAGGTTTAGTCTTGCCTGAAAAAAGCATACATTATTTAAATTGCACTGTATAAACTGCATTTATGAGGGATTTTGGAAAGACTGTACACTCCCACTTCACCAAGAAACTATGCATTTAGGTTTACAAAACCTACATAATACTGATAAAAACAACTTTGGAACATTTGAAAATTAAGCTACATTATCAACTTTAAACACATCTGTACATTTATATCACTTTTCATCCTATTACAATAAAACCTAAAACATGCCCTAGAGATGTCTAACAACACATCTGTAAATACTGCCCTGTTGTGCTACACTAATTTACATTAACAGCAAGATGCTACCAAAACCAAGTTACAGACTTAGAGTCAAAAAAAGCCCTAAAAGATGGAATCCTGTCAACTGAGGTAGTATATTTGGTGGAGGGAAAAATATGTATTTAAGTTTTAAAGGTAATGAACAGCTTTTGTTTTGGATTTTCTTTCCCCGGAACTAAAACTGTAAGAACAAGGTAGTTCACCTTGTAATTTCCAAAGAGCAGCAAAGTGTTAGAGAAAGCAGCAAGACCTACAGAATTTCAGCCCAGGCTGAAGAAAATCCAAGTGCTTTTGACCATTGGCTCACATGCCACCCTAGATTAATTTAATGTCTTGCCAAAAGGCAGATGTAAAATATTTATTTTTAAATAATTGCTGTAGTAAAATCAGGTGTTATTGATCATGGCATTAGTCTTGAAGTCACTGAATGTTGTCTGACCTTTGATGTCCTTAGCGCACTATTATAACAAAAGCAAGTATTTCTTTAAAGAACTGTCAGAGACTGTTCAGATAAAAACCTAACTAATACGTGAAGAGAACTGGAATGGACTTTTAATGAACTCAGCTACTACTTAAGAGTGACATGAAATAGAGAAAGTACATAAGGATTTCTATATACACTCAGGAAGCAGTTTCACAGCCTTAAACATGCGCACGCTACACATTCTCCATCACAGGGGTAGTTTAGGAATACGTAACATGCCCTATGGTTCTTTGTCTTAACTTTGTTTAAGAGGGAGTAGCATCTGCTAACAGCTATATGAAGAGGTAAGTTTACTTGCCAGCAGATAGGATTCACAGACCAAAGATAAGAAAAAGTTTGCTTAACTCTAAGTAGCAAGAGAAAACCTGAACCATAGAAAGATTTTAGCTTTCTTAGGCAGAATACTAGGGACAAGTATGAAAACATGATAAAAGAAACATCTGGAATGTCAGGTCAGAAACCCAGCATATAAAGAACAGCTTTAGAAGCATTATATCAGAGTATTAAGAATTCCTCCACTTGGAAACAACCTCTCTTCACAGTAGGTCAACCTATGTCCCTCAAAAAGCAACACAAGGTTAATAAATACCCCCCATCACTTTTAAACAGCTCACAATATGCACATTTCATTAGTCCAAATCATTGTAAGTTTACTGTAGAAGAGTCCAGACATCAAGGTAGTAGGAAATAAATACACTTTCATTAGAAGCATGTCCCTTCAGTGTTAAAAACCTGTAATCACCAACAAGAACTCACAGCCGGTGACTTGGAGTTTCTTACTAGACTTCACCATTCCCAAACAATTGTGTTGCTAGCAATGTGCTTGCAAGCTGACAGTTTGACACCTCATTCATGGTGGCTCACAACAGAATGGTCCAACATTGAGTTTTCCATTTCTTTAAGAATGCTTGTTTTGATCCTTAGTTCTTTCCTCACTCTGGTCCATAGTTTCATATTCAGCTTAACAGTGCTTTATGCAGAAAAGTAATTTGTTTTACATTCATGTTATCAACCACATGAAAACAGTAGAATACAAAATTTTATTTTGCTTTCTAGAAACACAGGAGGCCAGTATCAGCTAGTGGAGAAGTAGTTTCTGGTCTCAGAGCAGTTAATCTATTAAGGAAAGGCACCCGGATGATAGTTCAAGATTTCTGTAGAATCAAAAAGGGTAATTGCAAACATTCGTAGTAGTATCAAATACTGGGGTTTGCCCCCTACACTTCATTTTACTTCAAAAAATGCTCTTCCTTTATTCCTACTTAAGAGTGACAATTAGTAGCTGGAAAAAAAAAAGTAATACTTTTGCCTAAAGGTTTAGTGGGGATTTTTTGCTGTCTTATTTCCCCAGTAAGATTGTCTTCAGTTTGTGCCAACTGCTTGGCGTTCGTGCACAGACACCACTAACAGCACTGGTGTCATACAGAAGAAGTTTGTCAAATTCATACTCCTTGGAAACTTGATGACACCAAGACAGAGGCTGAGTTCCCAGGACTACAGTCATACAGAAACTTGAAAAAGTTATTGGAGTTGCATAAGCAACAAATGTAAACTTGTAGCAGAAATTCCATAAGGCTTTCCCACAAAATCTTTATCTCAGAAGTCCATTCTGTTCCTGTTATAGCTATGGGCTCATCTGAATGCCTCCTCATTAAAACAGAAGCAGTTACAGCTTTCTTAACCTCTGTTCCTTAAAGGGAGGAGTCACATCACCTCACGAACACCTCCATTCCCACGTAACATTTGGCTGGTGAATACAGGTTCCTTGTTCTGAGCCCATCACTTCCACCATACAAAATCTTTCATATGCTCTGCAAGAGAGTCACAGCCCGTCTAATACACTGCTGTATAGGAACGTTATGTACAAAGTTTACAGCTCCTCCTCCTCCCCAGCAAAGAAACATACACCACACTCACAACCACAGTATTACAAAATTCATTCTAACCCGCTTGTTCTTTTAACTGTTACTTCATGGTTTTGAGCAGCGTTTTGGATGGCAGCTCATGGTCTGCCACATAGTGTTAACTTTTGTCCTTTGAATAAAAATAAAAAGCAAGGGTGCAGTCACTTTCTTAAGTCAGAAATGAGACTAAGAAAAACCTGAATGCCTTTTACATCATGTAAACTGAGGTCCTCCGATAGAACATCCATTTGAAATCAGAATCGGAAGGTGGTAGAACATACAGTCATCATCTGCTTTACTCAGTGGTCCCCTTTACCAGTGTTTGGCACCTCTGTTCTTCAGCCAACATTCCCATTTTCTTCATTCTACTTTAAAGGAATGACTATCCTGAGATTTTAATTTATAAGAGTATTTGAGCAACATAAGGGGAATGAGTACTTGCTATAGCAGCCAACAAAGGCAAGTCATTGGATTCAATCCTAGAAATTAAAAAAAAGAGAGAGACAGACTTTAAAATAAACAGTTACCTTCACAACAGAAAAGAAACACAATATGGTATTTTTTCATCCACTTTAAAGAAACTGGAAGTGTCTTGCTATAATGGAATTAATTGTATAATTAATATTTACTGATGATTATTACTTATTGCCATTACTCATAACATACCAGTAAAGATAGATAATAATGTTTAAAACCAAGAAGTATGCTACAATTTGAGTCAAAAGATAGCAGCATTACATTTTGTGGTATATAAACTGTTGTGGTTTAAATAAAAACTTTTATTTATTGCTAAACCATAAGCCTTAGCTTGCAGTCTCACCCATCAGTAGGCACCAAAAAGCCCAGTTTAAGAAAGTTACTAAATATCAGCTTACGGTTGACTATGCATTTCATGTTTTGAATGCAACTCTGTTGACCATATGACAGCACTTTCTTACCAAAAATGATCAAAAGCTGTAGTTCTTAATTATAAAGCAATAACAGTAGCAGGAATGTCTCAAATGCAATGGTCGGTTCCCAACCATTTCCAAACCTAAAGCTGCTCAGAGGCCAGGAGATATGTCATTATTTATATACATACAGACACAATGATGAGAAAAGTGCTTATTTCAGGGTTTCACTCTTTATAGCTACATTTCTCCATGAGAAATCTTGAATAATCTGGATAAATAAAAGTTATTGTTTTACCTACAGTGCTAAAAACCATCATCTTGGGAATATGCATTCACTTCTTCACCCCCTTCCCCTCTCGTGCTGTCAGCAGGCGCACCCCTGAAGGCTCTATACCAGTAGAGTACTATTATTAGAAGACAGCTGCCAAACAGGACAACTGTCTACTTTCCTACACCTGATTTTTGAGAACCCCTCCTTCCCTCAAGATACGACAGCACTACCTAACTTACCAAAAATTCTCAAGTATTTGTTGGGATGAAGTTTTCATTAAGAGATTGAGAAAGTGTGTGGATAACCTCATAATCACCCAAATCCAAACTTTCTGCATTCTAATGATTTGAGACTGACAAGTAATTTGTTCTTGCTATAAAACTCTGTCTCTTCCTGATTTCCAGATGGCTCAGTAGAACTTTCTGGGGTTTTTTTTGAAATTTTATTAGGCATATGAAACAGGAGAGTACTAAATATGAATTATGAAGCAAGCCCTCATGACAAGATGTCAACATTCAGAAACTGAAAATAACCCTCAAGTTTTACCACTGGTTAAGACCAATACCTGCAATACTCACCCCAATACAATTCCTAGTTCTTTTACGTGCACTCTTGTATGTCCTCGCAGATATTCTGAAAGCATTTTGCTTTTGAGATACATCTCTTGTAGTCTATCTTCAAGATGCATTACGCACTGTAAACACAGACCAAAAACCTCAGAATGGTTTTAGCAATTGCATGCAAATTTTACAGAAATGTAAGCATATCATTTTAGCTTATCTCAGCTAGATCTTCCAAAAGGAACCTCTACTCCAAAATCAGGAAGAGACAATTCGTTTTGTTACAGCTATGCTAGCGATGTTAAAAAGTTACACTGTACTCCCTGAAAGGGGGAGCCCCCCCCCTCAGAAAACTGGGGCACTCCAGCTTTCTTAATCACTAAGTTTGTAGCACAAACTGTACATCCATTTTCCAGTCAAGTCGGCCACTGTGTTTCTGATGACTTAAATGATTTTAACCAGGTTAGAGACATCTTACAAAGAATTAAAACACAACACTTGCATCAAGATGTCTTTGTAAGTCAGTACTATTTTTTCTGAAAGACTCACTTTAGACAACAGTTTCTAAAATTAGCACTCCAGCTCTAGGAATCTGCCACTCAAGAAACTAAGAGTCTAGAAGCAGAAAATACCATTATCTATCTGTCATAAAATTATAGCTCTTTCACTGTAGAAGCTAGCTTACAAATCCTTTCTATTAATTTGTTTTTCTTGGTCATAGATACTTCTAGTTTGATGTCGATTAAAGGGTTCAAGCTGGTTTGACAAAAAGTAATAAAGTTGAAACACCAATTTAATCACTCCCCTCTTCTTTCAGCAGTAGCTGAAATACTAGAAATACTCTCTTTTAATACAGTCATGTGATGCATGGTAATTTCTCATACACCAACTGCAAGAGAACAGATGAACCTCAGCTTCAAAGAGAGGGTTTGTTTTTTGTGGTTTTTTGTTTGGTTGGGGGTGTTTTTTTTGCGTTTGTTTGGTTGGGGGTGTTTTTTTTGCGTTTGTTTGGTTGGGGTGTTTTTTTTTGTTTGGTTGGGTTTTTTTTGGTTGGTTGGGGGGTTTTTTTTGGTTGGTTGGTTGGGGGGTTGTTTTTTTTTGGTTGGTTGGTTGGGGGGTTGTTTTTTTTTGGTTGGTTG